>PVLD010000402.1:0-289812 GCA_004027595.1 Dinomys branickii | reverse complement strand
TCTTTTTGTTTTTTTGGTTTCCACATAAGAAGGTCTCACTGTTTCCTTCAGTATATCATTAAGAAATGCATTGGTGACAGGAACAGTGAAGTCTGTGAAAAGGTCCTGTGGTACCTGCCCTCTCTAGGTTAAAGATAATGATGGGAGATCCTATCACAGATTTACCTTTCCTGATGTCAGTGAGAATAAGATTCTGAAGGTGTAGAAGATAGACAGTGGCACTTGACTGATTAAACACAAGGTGGAAGTAAAAGTAATTACCTTGAGAAGCAGGTTCCTCAGAAATGAATAGATGGGAAGCCCACTAAAAAATCCATGTATGTGATGATTAGAAAAACTCCAGCCCTGAAGAGAGATATGACTGAGTTCCCATTATGACTTCTCATCCAGTTTGTAGACCTGGAGCACCTTGACAGAGGGGAGAAAGGACACCTCTGAGGAATGTATAGCAAGAATAAGGTCAGGGTGACCTTTGAAAGTACTGAGATGATAATTTAAGTCTCAGTCCATCTGGTCCTTATAAGATGGAATCTTTTGTGAAGGTCTGAGGGCTGGTGTATTTAGTTTCTGCAGTACCAAAGTATTTGAGAAGAGGTTATGGATGTTTCACTTCAGTGTTGTGGTGCTATGAATTTATAAGGTGGTTGACTTAGAAACTGGATCCACAAAGACAGAAACAAATCTACTGGAAGAGAATGTACATGTAAATCTTAAAGACGTAAGTGTAAGTAAAGAGTTCATGAACAAAACCCAGATTGCATGGGAAGTACTTCTAAGAATCAACAGGTGGGATTTCATCTTATTTAAAAGGTTTTGCACAGAAAAAGAAATGACCAACAAAGGAAAAAGACAACCCACAGAGTGGGAAAAAAATTTAGCCAATTGTCCCTTACACAAAAGACTTCTATCTAGAACATACAAAGAATTTTAAAAATCATACCCCTCAAATTCAAAGACCCAGTCCAAAAATGAGCATTTGAAATTAATACACATTTCTCAGATGAAGAAATGTAAATGGCAACTAAATATATTTAAAAATGTTCAACATCACTAGCCATTTGAGAGGTGCAAATTAAAACAACCCTGAGATTCCATCTCACCCCAGAAAGAATGGCTGCCATCAAGAAATCAACCAATAATGCTGGAGGGGCTGTGAGGAAAGGGAATCCTTCTCCGCTGTTAGTGGGAGTGTAGATTGGTGCAACCACTGTGGAAATCAGTGTGGAGATTCCGAGGATTAGAGGTCCCACTTAACCCACCTCTTTCCTGTGGGGACCATTACAAAGTGACTCTGAGCAGGATTTAATATTAACCAATTGGCTTTTTATATTTACTTGGGAGTTGTCCAAGGCTTAGGTACCTTGTCTGCAGATGGGCAGCTGATTCATAGTAAATGAACCTCTATGAGTCACTGGTCACTGCTGAGGTCTGAATCGGCCTGTGACACTGTAACGCTTCAAGGACAAGGTGACTGCAGCCAAGGATACCTGGCTTCTGCCCCTATTAACTTCAAGGAGACTATTGTTGCACGCATCTCACCCCTGCTGTGAAGGCCTTCCTGGAGATTACATAGTTCTCCTAAATGAACATACTATTACTTGGAGGAGTCCTTGAAAGGATCCCCAAGTCCTGCCCAGATTCCTGCATTTTCTTCAGTATTCCCTCTCCCTTCTTGTAAACCTAATAAATGTGGGCTACCCAGAAAAGTCTTTGGCTAATTCAGAGAATATAGAAGCTGGAAGAGAATTAGTCCCTCCTAGAAGCCCTGAAATCATGTTCCATTGTCTCATTTATTTAAGCCTTCATCCATCCTCTCACTTGGGAGATTGTGAGCCTGAACAACCTGCAATAACTCAGGGTTATTTAACCCATTTTTTGATAATTTCCCTTCTGAGTATCTTCTGAGAAGAGTTAAAAGCATCATACCACAGTGATATATGTGCACCCACGTTTAGAGCAGCACAATTTGTCATAGCTAAATCTTGGAAACAACCCAAATACCTATCAACTGAGGAATGGATAAAAAAGATATAGTCTTTTTATACAATGGAGTACTACTCAGCCCTAAAGCGGAACAACTTGAAAGTTTTATAGGTAAATTGATGCAAATTTTTTTGTCATAACAAGGTCTTGATGTGCAGTTCCGGATGGTCTTGAACTCACTTTGTAGCCCAATCTTGTCTCATATTTTCAGCTATCCTCATATCAGCCTCCCGACTGCTGGGATTACAGGTGTGTGCCACCACGTTTGGCTATTTGCTTTCTTTTTAATGAATGCAATTTGAGACTATACTCATAAGTGAAATAAATTGGACTCACATGTTTAAACATCATATTATCTCCCTGGTGTGAGAAACTGAAAGAGTAAATAAGTTCTAAAATGTACAATAGATATTGTGAAATGGAGAGAACTTGTTCAAAAGAAAAACAGAACTAGAATGGGGAAAAGGGAAAAAGATAGTTGTGAAAAGGAGAAAAATGCAAGTCAGTTATACTATGAGTGTCTCTTAGTTCATTAAAAAGGAAGATTTCTATTAATATTGATTGGAGTAATTTTTATGTCTATATCTGGTACCCTAAGCATCTAAATTAGAGATAAAAACATGTAATGTAGTAACTGTTGTTATTCTCCTATTCTAGGAAATTTTTTACCTGTTTTTTCCCATAAAATAAAAAAAGAAAAGAAAGTAGATCCAGAGTCCAGGATAATGATTATATAATGTATGGAACTGAAAATGGATTAGATAAAAGGCTCAAGTATGTCAATGTCTAGTTAATCCCTGGAATCTTGCACATTTTTAGTTATGTTTTTCTTTGCTTTGCTTTAAGTTAGTATTCGCTTTGTTATTGCTATTACAGGTGGATGCTTTCTTGCTTCACAACCTGTGGTGATTTTGTAGGTGCATAACAGCAGCAGTAATAATAACAAAAAAGTCCTAAGTATTAACTGTAGATAAAGCAATGTTATGTTTTAGGTGTATAGTATTAACTCAGTCTTAACAATTGGTGTATTTCAAGTTTTGTTAGGAGATAGTAGAAACCATTGCAGCTCTTGAAGGATAAAATAATTTATTTAAGGGATTTCCATCATTTATGAAATCTCCAGGAGGCAAGAAATCCTGTTTGGAGGCTGGATAGCCAGGAATATTGGCAGCCAAGAGAAAGATCCAAACACAACACAGTATTGTCCTTGTGGAAACCACACCACCTCTGCCTTGTACTAGTCAGCACCTTTGCTGCCAGGGCCCAGACTCGAGAGTCTCTGTCAAGATGCTCACTGCATTCCCACAGAGGCAGACACACTACTCGTTGCTCCTGTCTCAAATTACCCATATTCACTTGTGGGTCATGGGGATGTGACCTCACAGGGTCCATTCTTCTCCCCAGTTCCTTTTTCTCTCTCTGCTTCCTGGCTACCAGGGTTGAGCAGCTTCCTTCTGCCTTGGGCCTCTGCGTGGAAACAGTAAACCATGGGCTAAACTCACCAAAAATGTGAGCCAAAATAAAGCTCGCCTTTTTTAAGTTTCAGGCGTCAGGTATTTTGGCCCAGTGATGGAAACACAATTAATACAAACTCTATGAAGAAGGTGTCATTATTTTCTCATTTTCCAAAGGATAAAATCAAAGTACAATGAAGTTTATTAACTGTCAAAGTTTCACAGCTAATTAGTATTGACACTATCCAAAGGAACATAATAATTAGGATTAAATACAAAATCAAAGATTTATTTTATAAGGATAAGTATACCTCAGAAATGCTTTGGTATAATTTATCACACTAATATATTTAACATCAAACACTGCGATTATGTACATAAATATTGAAAGATGTTAAGTATTCACTATAATTTTTATAATAGATCTTATATAAAATAGGAAGGCAAAACAACTCCCTAATCATAAGATTATTTACTATAAAATATTAAAAGGCAACAGACATAAATTTAATAGGTGAAAGTGACAATTTAAGATCTTATCTTTTTGTATAGATTTAATGAAATAATATATGCAAAACATGATATAAAGAGACTTTTACGGGAAGGAGCGCGGCCTGGGGATGCCATTTGTGCAGCCCACTAAGGGGAACTCTTTCCAGGTGAGGCCTTTGGGTGCCCTCCACTCTGCGCCTTCAGGCAGGCAAGGAGCTCAGACTGGGAGGGCCTAAACCTGTTGGTGGTTAAGGCCTGCAGCATGGAAACATCCTCAGGCTCTATGGTACTCAGGGTTGAGAGGAGAGGCCTGCTCTCCCCTGACCAGCTACCTGAGGATCCCAGAGCAGCTGCCCCTGCCTAGCCACCATTGGCTTCAAGACTGGGGCCTGCACGCTTCCCATCCACGGCCTAGAGACCTTAGTACACAAAGCCAACATTCCCCCTATGTTGTGAGTGTGGTCTGAGCCAGTCAACCCAGGAATTGCTGGGGTTCCTGGGTCCAGTGGTTCACAGTCTGCTACCATCTTGAGATAACTTTGATATCCAGATAAAATAGGGTCACTAGAATACTTTGTGAGCTGCCTGGGTAGCTTGTAGCTCAGCACTTTTCATCTGACATCCAAAATTACAAGACATAGGAGCAAAATGCAGTCTCAGAACTCAACGCCACCCAGAACAAGTCCAGGAAACAATGATATAGGAGAACTAGGGAGCCACATACCTGCAATTTCTGAAATGATCACATCTGAAGAAAAGAAACAACTCCATCAGGCCATAAAATAGATTAAATCAGAACGAATCTCTCAGGCAAAAAATGAAAACTATAATGGAAGAAATGCTCCACACATATAGAGAAGAAACAGATAAAAGAATAAAAGAACATAGGAAACAAATGGAAACATTACACGAGCAATTTAGGAATGAATTAGAACGCATGAAACAGACTCAAAGAGATTCCCAGGAAATGAAAACTTCCGCTGAAAGTTTGCAAAACCACTTGAATGAAACCAAAGAGAATTTCAGATCTTAAAGACAGCCTGGCAGCTAGCGATCGTGAAAGGAAGGATCTCTTAAAGTCATCAAGGATCCAGGAAAAATCAGTTCAACAGCTGCAAAACAAGATAAAAAGAAATAATGTCCAAGTAATAGGAGTCAATGAAACATCAGGAGGCAACACAAATGATATAAAAAGAATATTTGCAGAAATAATAGCAGAAAATTTCCCAAGCATGGTAAAATATACTGATGTGCAGTTAAAGGAGGCATATAGAACTCTAATGATCCAAACTCAAATAAAAACACGCCCAGAAATATAATAGTCAAGATCTCAGACATCCAACAAAACAACACAATATAAAAAGCTGCTAAAGAAAAAAACAGATCACCTATAAAGGAAAGCCCATCAGAATCATAGCAGAATTCTCAAGAGAAACCATGAAATCAAGAAGAGCTTGGAGTGAGGTATTACAGATTCTGAGACAAAACAGCTTCCAATCCAGACTGGTGTATCCTGCAAAACTATCCTTCAAATTCAATGGAGCAATAAAATATTTCCATGACAAAGAACAGTTGAAGAACTTCATGAGTGCCAAACCAACATTACAAAAAGTACTAAAGGACATTCTAGACAGAGAAAAAAGAGACCACAATTTCAATAACAACAACAGAAAGGAACCATCAAACAGAACAAGCAATTAAATAGATAGCAAAAGTAGGAAAGCAACAACAAGAAAATAGCATGACAAGAACAAGCCGACATATAACAGTTATAACCATTAATGTAAATGGCCTCCATTCACCAGTCAAAAGAAACAGACTGGCAGAGTGGATTAAGAAACAAAATCCCATGATATGCTATATACAGGAAACACACTTTACTCAAAAGGAAATCCACAGACTGAAAGTCAAAGGATGGAAAACAATTCACCATGCAACAGGTTCCCAGAAAAAAGCAGGAGTAGCTATTATGTTTGCAGACAATGTAAACTTGAAACTGAAAACAATCAAAAGAGATAAAGAAGGCCACTACATACTAGTTAGAGGGAAGCTGCAAAAGGAAAAGATAACAGTCCTAAACATTTATGCACCAAACACTGGAGCACCAAACTTTATAAGTCAAATCCTAACAGACATGAAAAACCAAATAATTAATAACACTATTATAATAGGGGACCTAAACACCCCTTTGATGCAAACAGACAGGTCAACTGGACAAAAACTTGGCAAAGAAATAACAGATCTGAACCAAAGATGTGAACAAATGGGCTTAGTAGATGTATACAGTGTTCCATCCCACAACATCAGAAGACACACTTTTCTCAGCTGCACATGAGTCCTTTTCTAAAATAGACCACATTCAAACCCAAAGACCATACTTACCTAAATACAAAAGAACTGAAATTATCCCATGCATATTATCTGACCACAGTGCAATGAACTTGGAAATTAATGACAAAGAGAACTCCAAAAAACTACATAAACACTTGGATATTAGACAACAACCTCTTGAACAACCAATGAGTCACAGAAGAAACTAAAGCAGAAATTTAAAAATACCTACAAACAATCAAAAATGCAAATACAATCTTCTGCAATCTGTGGGATGCAATGAAAGCAGTTCTCAGATGAAAATTTATAGCGATGAACTCACACATAAAAAAATAGAAAGAGAGCAAATAAACAGCCTAAAGCTACACCTCAAAGTTTTAAAAAAGAAGAACCAGTCAAGCCCAAAGCCCAAAGAAGGGAGGAGATTATAAAGCTCAGGGTAGAAATTAATGCAATTGAGATGAAGAAAACACTACAAAAAATAAGTGAATCAAAGAGTTGTTCTTTGAAAGAATAAATATAATTGATAAACCCCTAGCCAACCTTATCAAAAAAAGAAAGAACTCAAATTCATGCAATAAGAAATGAAAAGGATGAAATCACTAAAGATCCTACAGAAATTCAAAAGATCATTAATACCTACTTTGAAAGTCTTTACACCCATAGGATAGAAAACTCAGAAGAAATGGACAGATTCCTAGAAATGTATGAATTCCCAAAATTGAATCAGGAAGATGTAAAAATCCTGAACAATCCAGTATCAGTTAATGACATTCAAAATGTCATTAAAAACTCACCTACAAAGAAAACCCCAGGCCCTGATGGATTCACAGAAGAATTCTATAAAACATTCAGAGGACATTTAATGCCAACAATCCTCAAACTCTTCAATTAAATGGAAAAGGAAGCAATTCTCTCTAAGTCATTTCTGGAGGCAAGTATTATACTAATACCAAAACCTGAGAAAGACACAACCAAGAAAGAGAACTATAGACCAATCTCCCTAATCGACATAGATGCAAAGATACTCAATAAAATATTAGCAAATAGAATGCAGCAAATCATAAGGAAAATTATACAGCATGACCAGGTTGGATTCATTCCAGGAATGCAGAGATGGTTCAACATTTGCAAATCAGTTAATGTAATACATCATATCACTAGAGCCAAAGACAAAAACCACATGATCATCTCAATAGATGCAGAAAGAGCTTTCAGTAAAGTCCAACATGCATTCATGTTAAAAACCCTAGAAAAAATAGGAATAGATGGCCTTTACCACAATCTGCTCAAAGCCATCTAAGACAAACCAACAGCCAACATCATACTAAATGGAGAGAAAGTGAAAGCTTTCACTTTAAAGTCAGGAACAGGATAACGATGTCCACAGTCACCACTACTATTCAACATAGTTCTGGAAGCATTAGCCAGAGTAATTAGACAAGAGAGAGAAATAAAAGGAATAAGGATAGGAAAGGAAGAAGAAAAATTATCACTATTCGTAGATGACATGATACTTTACATGGAAGACCCCAAAAACCCCACAAGAAAACACCTTGAGTTAATTGACAAATCCAGCAGAGTAGCTGGATACAAAGTCAACACCCAAATATCAATAGCATTCTTTTACACAAACAACAAACGGACTGAGAGAGAAATTAAGGAAACCATAGTGGACATTACTGTTTTATTTCTTTCTTCAAATTAAGAAAAGAGAAAATTGAGAGTGAGCTCACCACAGGTCAAGCCCTGTCATAGCCAGCTGACTGCTCTGGTATTCACATTTGCTGGCACATATGCTACACACATGTGACAGTGTGCAACTGTAATTTCAGCCATCTGAGAAATCAGTTTTTATGTGGCTTTGAGCTGTATACAAGCTCTGAGATCAGTGCTATACATTTTGTACATGGATCTCTTTGTGGAAATGTCAGCCTGCGATTGCTCACATGTGTTTGCACATGGGCCACATACATGTTAGGGCACATATATGTTACATGCTCTGGGTATGTTAGTGTACATAAGTGTTGCATGTGTATCCATGTTACTGCATATATGTGTAACTTCATGATCATGTTATTTTGGTGCATAATATGCATGCATTTGCATATGTGCATAATATGCATGCTTTTGCATATCTGCATGTAACATGTATGCACATACATGTTCCTGTATATGCATGATACATGTCCCTTCATGTCAGTGAAAGTACATGTAATTTTCCAATCAGGTTATACCAGTGTGCAACCAGGAAATTGAAATTATGTACAGAAATTATGTACTTCCTGAAACATCCACATACTGTAAGTGTGGTGTTCTGCTTATGTGATGGAAATACTCATACACCTACACTGGGTAAGCTACCCATACACATTTCTTGCAGGGACTCATATGTGCATATGAGAATGCAGTGAATGCGTTTTTATGAGGCTTTGAACTACCTACAAGCTTTGAACTAAACCTTGAACATTCCACATCTGGAGCTCATCGTGAAAACATGAATATGGGATTGCTCACAAGTGATTGCACATAGGCTGCACACATGACACTGCATATATATATATATATATATATATATATATATATATATATATAACATGTACATATAGGTAAGTGTACATGAGTGTTACAAGCCCACATATTTCACTGTACATACGTGTTACTTCATGATCATGTAATTTTGGTGCATAACATGCATGTGTGTTCATACCTGTGTATAACATGTATGTACGTACATGTTGCTGTACATGCCTAACACATGTCCATACATGGTACTCCAAATGCACGTAATTATACAATGGGGTTATACCAATGTATAAGCAGAAAATTGAATTCTTGTACAGAACTTCATGAAATGGCCACATACCACAAGTGTGGAGTTCTGCTTATTTCATCAAACTGGCATAGGCCTACTCCCGGTAAGGTACCCATACCCTTTTATTGGCAAGGACTCATACGCACATTTCAGAATGCAGAGTGAATTCATTTTCAGGAGGATCTGAGCAACATAGATTTGTGCTCAGTAGTGGACATGTCCTACACTGAGTTCTGTATGGAAATGTGAACCTGGAATCGCTTGTATGTGTTTGCACATGGGCTGCATACATGTTAGTGTATGTATGTATGTATGTATGTGTATATATATAACATATATGTAAAGATACAAATGTGTTAAGTGCTCACACAAGTTACTGTGCATACATGTAATTGTATGGTCATGTTATTATGCTTTATAACATGCATGTATGTACATACCTATGTACAACATGCATGCATTCATGTGACTAAACATGCATAACACATACATGTCAGTGAAAATACATGTCACTGGACGATGGAGTTATACCAGTGTACAACCTAGAAAATCAATTTCTGTACAGAACTTCCTGAAACATTCACATACTGTGTCGTTTTCTACCTATTTCAAGGAACTAGGCATCAGTCTACTCTCGATAATCTACACCTACGCTTTTCTTTGCAAGGACTCACGTGCATTGGAGAATGCAGTGTGAATGCTTTTTTAGGCAGCTTTGAGCTTCATACAAGCCTTGAGTCCAGTGCTGTACATTTCCTAACTGGAGCTCTTTGTGGAAATGTGAACCTGGGATCACTCACATGTGTTTCCACATGGCCTGCATTCATGGTAGTGCATATATATGTTACATGCTCCATGTATGTTAGTGTACATATGTGTTACATGTCCATACATATTACTGCATGTACGTGTAACTGCATATGTGTTACTTTGGCACATAACATGCACATATGTGCATAACTGTGTATAACATGTGTGTACATACATGTTACTGTATGTGCATAGCACATGTATGTAAATGTTAATGCAATTACTTGTAATTGTACAACCAGGTTATAACAGTGTACACCCCAAAAATCGAATTTATGTTATGGAACTTCAAGAAACATCCATATAGTGTAAGTGTGGAGTTCTGCTTATTTTATGGAAATGTACATAACCTACAGTGGGTAAGCTACACACAGGCATTTCTTGCAAGGTCTCATCTGCACTTCTGACAATGAAATGAATGCATTTTCATGTGGCTTTGGCTCCATAGAAGCTTGGCTTAGTGATATACATATCGTACAGGCAGCTCTTTGTAGAAATGTGAACCTGGGATCTCTCACATTTCATTCCACATTGGCTACAGACATGTTAGTGTACATATATGCTTAATGCTCAATATATGTAAATGTACTTATGTGTTGCATGTCCCCACATGTTACTGTACATGTGTGTAACTGCATGATCGTGTTATTTTGGTGCATAACATGCATGTTTTTGCATACTTGCATGTAACATGGATTTACATACACGTTCCTGTATATGCATGATACATGTTCCTTCATGTCAGTGAAAGTACATGTAATTGTCTGATTGGGTTATAACAGCATACAACCAGGAAATGGAAATTATATACAAAATTTCCTGAAACATCCACATACTGTAGTGAGCAGTTGTGCTTATTTGATAGAAATGTACATAGGCCTATACTAGGTAAGCTACACATAGGCATTTCTTGCAAGGACCCATATGCACATTTGAGAACGTTGCATGAATGCGTTTTTATGTGGCTTTGAGCTGTATACAAGCTCTGAGCCCAGGACTGTACATTTCGGAAACGGATCTCTTTGTGGAAATGTCAACCTGGGATCTCTCACTTGTGTTGGCACATGGGTCATATACATGTTAGGGCACATAAATGTTACACACTGTGTGTATGTAAGTGTACATATGTGTTGCATGTCCATCGATGTTACTGCACATATGTGTAACCACATGATCCTTTACTTCAGTGTATAACATGCATGTATGTTCATATCTGTTTATAACATGTGCATACACACATGTTAGTATACATGCATAGCATTTGTCCATAAATGTTAATGCAATGACTTGTAATTGGTTTTTTTTTTTTTTTAATGACTTGTAATTGTACAACTGGGTTATAACAGCGTACAAACAGACAATGAATTTTATGTTATGGAACTTCAGGAAACGCCCACATAGTATATGTCTGGAGTTCGCTTATTTCATGGAAATGCACATACCCTAAATTGGTAAGCTACACACAGGCATTTCTTTTTTTTTTTTTTTTATTTTAGAAACATAAAAGTACAAAAACATATTGACAAACAGACACCCATTATCATAGAAAATAGTACAATCACAACTAATCTATAGACAAGGTGATATGGTCTCAACAGTAGTTGTTACACAGGCATTTCTTATAATGTCTCATCTGTGTTTTTGACAATGACATGAATGTATTTTCATGTGGCTTTGGCTCCATTGAAGCTTTGGTTCACTGATACACATTTCGTACAGGCAGCTCTTTGTGGAAATGTGAACCTGGGATCTCTCACATGTTGTTCCATGTTGACTACAGAAATGTTATTGTACCTATTTGCTTAATGCTCAATATATGTAAGTGTACATACATGTTACATGTCCACAAGTTACTGTACATAAGTGTAACTGCATGATCAGGTTATTTTGGTGCATAACATGCATGTTTTTGCATACCTGCATGTAACATGGATTTACATACACATTCCTGTACTTGCACAATACATGTCCCTTTATGTCAGTGAAAGTACATGCAACTGTCCGATCAGGTTATGGCAACGTACAAAAAGGAAATCAAAATTACATACAGAATTTCCTGAAACATCCACATACTGTAAGTGTGTAGTTTTGCTTATTTGATGGAAATGTACATAGGCCTACACTGGGTAAGCTCCACATACGCAAGGACTCATATGCACCTTTGAGAATGCAGTGAATGCGTTTTTATGAGGCTTTGAACTGCCTACAAGCTTTGAGCTAAGCCTTGAACACTTCCTACATGGAGCTCATTCTGAAAACGTGAATCTGGGATCACTCATATGTGATTGCACGTGGGCCGCACACATGACATTGCATGTATGTGTGTGTGTGTGTGTGCGCGCGCGCATGTGTGCGTGTGTGCGTGTGTGTGTGTATGTTACACCCTCCATATAGGTAAGTGTACATGAGTGTTACATGCTGTCTTGATTATTTTTCTCTCGTTGCTTAGACAAAATACCCAACACCCCAAATGAAGAAAGCAAAGGTTTATTTAGCTTACAGTTGTGGAGGTTTCAGTCCATACTTGGCTGGTACAGAGGCAGAGTGGCACATGGCAGAGGGCAAACTTCACGGCAGAGGGCAAACTTCACATCAGCAGAGTACAGCAAAAACAACCAGAGCAAAACAGAGGAATGGCTGCAAGCAGCCTCCTTTTCTCCCCTACATTGTAAACAGCCTACCCCCACCCAGGGGTTGTGTACCTCTCACATAACCTCCATGCCCTCCACTTCCACAGGCTCAGGATATACACAAAGTAAGCACCCTGGCTTCCTGGTGAATCACTCAGCCAAACCTCTGGACTCCCCAAGTTGACACAATGTATCAACCATAACACATGCCCACACATTTGACTGTACGTATGTGTAACTGCATGATCATGTCATTTTGGTGCATAACATGCATGTGTGTTTATACGTGCATATAAAATGTATGTACATACATGTCACTGTACATGCCTAACACATGTCCATATGTTACTGCAAATACATGTAATTGTACAATCGGGTTATACCAGTGTACAACCAGAAAATTGAATTTTTGTGCAGAACGTCATGAAATGGCCACGTACTGCAAGTGTGGAGTTCTGCTAATTTCATCAAACTGACATAGGCCTACTCTGGGTAAGGTACCCATACCCTTTTCTTAGCAAGGACACTGTTATGGTTGATATATTGTGTCAACTTGGGGAGTCTAGAGGTTTGACTGAGTGATTCAGCAGGAAGCCAGGGTGCTTACTTTGTACACATCCTGAGCCCGTGGAAGAGGAGGGCATGGACATTGTGTGAAAGCTACACGCCCCCTGGGTGGGGGTAGCTGTTTACAAGGTAAGGGAGAAAAAGAGGCTGCTTGCAGCCATTCCTCCCTTTTGCTCTGGTTGTTTTGCTATGCTCTGCTGCCAAGAACAGTTTGCCCTCTGACATGTGCCACTCTGCCTCTCTACCAGCCAAGTATGGACTGAAATCTCCACAAACTGTAAGCTAAATAAACCTTTCCTTTCTTCATTTTATAGCAGTGAACTCACACATGTGGAAAACAGAATGAGAACAAATAAATAGCCTAATGCTGTACCTCAAACTTTTAGAAAAAGAAGAAATCAAGCTCAAAGCCCAAAGAAGGGAGGAAATTATAAAGATCAGGGAAGATTAATGCAATTGAGATGAAGAGAACACTATAAAGAATTAATGAATCAAAGAGTTGGTTCTTTGAAAAAATAAATAAAATTGATAACCCCCTAGCCAACTTTATCAAAAAACAGAAAGCAAAAACTCAAATTTTTGAGGGTTAAAAGGATGAAATCACTACAGATCCTACTATAGAAATTCAAAAGATCATCAGTGCCTACTTTGAAAATCTTTACTGTAGGATGGAAAACGAAGAAATGAACAGATTACTAGATACTCATGAATTATCAAAGTTGAATCAAGAAGATATAAAAATTCTGAATAACCCAATATCAATTAAGGAAATTAATAACATGATTAAAAACCTACCAACAAAGAAAAGACCAGGTCATGATGGATTCACAGCTTAATTCTACGGAAATTCAGATAAGATTTAATGCCAACACTCCAGAAACTCTTCAATGAAATTGAAAAGGAAGCAATTCTCCCTAACTCATTTCTGGAGGCAAATATTACACTGGTACCAAAACCAGAGAAAGACCCAACCAAAAAAGAGAACTACAGGCCATTCTCCCTAATAAATATAGATGTAAACATACAAAATAATATACTAGCAAAGAAAATTCAGCAAATCATCCGAAAGATTATACCCCATGAACAAGTGGGATTCATCCCAGGGATGCAGGGATGGTTCAATATGCACAAATCAATTAATGTAATATACCATATCAACAAAGCTAAAGACAAGAATCACATAATCATCTCAATAGATACAGAAAAAGGTTTTGACAAAGTCCAACACTCATTCATGATAAAAAAAAAACCTACACAAAATTGGAATAGATGGTCTTTCCCTCAGTCTAATCAAAGCCATCTATGAGAAACCAACAGCCAACATCATACTAAATGGATAAAAACCTGAAAGCTTTCACTTTAAAATCAGGAACAACACCAGAATGTCCACTGTCAACACTCCTATTGAATATAGTCCTGGAAACACTAGCCAGAGCAATTAGACAAGAGAGAGATATAAAAGGAATAAGGATTGGAAAGGAAGAAGTGAAATTACCATTATTTGCAGATGATATGATACTTTACATAGAAGATCCCAAAAACTCCACTGAAAGACTTCTAGAATTAATCAACAAATTCAGTAGCTGGGTACACAATCAACACTCAAAAATCAATAGCATTCCTGTACACAAACAACAAACACAATGAGAGAGAAATTAAGGAAACCTTTCACAATAGCATCCAAAAAATTGAAATACATAGAAATCTATCTAACAAAAGAAGCAAAAGAGGTATACAGTGAAAACTACTACTCTGAAAAAAGAGATCAAAGGATTTCAGAAAATGAAAAGATATTCCTTGCTCATGGATAGGAAGAACCAGCATTTTGAAAATGGCCATACTCCTAAAATTGTTATACAGATTCAATGCAATCCCAATCAAAATACCATTAGTATACCTCACAGATCTAGAGAAAACATTCCTCTGGAACAAGAAGAGACCCAGAATAGCAAAAGCAATTCCGGGCAACAAAGACAAGGCAGGAGGCATCACAATCCCTGAGTTGAAATTATATTACAAAGCTACTGTGATAAAATCAGCATGCTATTAGAAAAAAAAAAACAGACCTGAGGATCAATGGAACAGATTGGAAAATGTAGCATGCACTGAGATTCCATCTCACCCCAGAAAGAATGGCTATCATCAAGAAATTAACCAATAACAAATGCTGGAGGAGCTGTGGGGAGAAAGGAACCCTTCTCCACTGTTGATGGGAGTGCAGACTGGTACAACCACTGTGGAGATCAGTCTGGAGATTCCTCAGTAAACTAGGATTAGAGGTCCCATTCAGCCCAGCTATTTCCCTTTTGGGTATTTTTCCAGAAGAACTGAAAACATCATACCACAGCAATATATGTGCACACATGTTTATAGCAGTGCAATTTGTAATAGCTAAATCATGGAAACAACCTAAATGGCTCATCAACTGAAGAACGGATAAAAAAGATGTGGTATTTTTATATAATGGAGTACTAGTAAGCTATAAAGAAGGATAAGCTCGAGGCTTTTATAGGTAAACAGATGCATCTAGAGACCATACTCATAAGTGAAATAAATCAGACTCATATGTGTAAACATCATATTGCCTCCTTAGTGTGAGAACGTGAAAGAGTAAATAAAATCTAAAATCCACAACAGATATTGTGAAAGGTAAAGAAACTGCTCAAAAGGAAAAAAAGACTTGGATGAGGGAAAAGAGAAAGGAAAGACCAGAAAAAATATGAGCATATATACACAAGATAGCTAAGATAACTGTACTACTAATTTCTGTTGCAATATTGAGAGGGACATTCAATGTTTAATTGTTTGTACTATTTTTTTTGGTATCAGGAATTGAACTCATGACCTCAGGCTTGCCAAGCAAGCGCTTATGCTTCTGAGGTATATATCCAGCCTCAACATTTAATTCTTTGATCAATCTTATATGTTTATATTTGTTTGCACAACCAATTTGAAAATACCAGTATGTAATACAGTAACCATTGTTAATTTTCTGTCACCTTGTCTGAAACTCTGTGTTGCTCTTATTGCTTTTATGTTGTTTTATGTATATCTGGGTGTTTGTTAATATGTTTTGGTTCTTTTATCTTTTAAGATAAAAAACTTCTTTTCTCCTAAAAAGTAAACAAAAATAGCTTGAAGTTTTTGAGATGGCCTCCATGAATTAACTTCATCACCTTTACCAAAGAAACGATGAAAGAGCCAGGCATGGTGTCTCATGCCTCTCATTTCAGCACCCCGGGAGGCTGAGGCAGCGGGGTCACAAGCTCAAGCATGGCAGCGAAGGAAGATGCTGTCTCAGCAGGGGGCGGGGCTGCTGAGTGTGTAGCTCAGTGCGAAGGGCCGGGGTTAATCCCTAGTAAAGCAGTAATAATAATAATGACAATAATAATAAAAGAGAATTGTAGATCCTAGAATGCTTTTGACTTATTGACAGGATGAAACGAAGCACAACAAAGGGAAATGTTTATTTTCCTACAAAAGTGATCTTTAGTATCTTCCAGTTTCATCCAGTCAGAAGAGAGAAGCCATACAATATTAAAATGGAAATACAACAGGGAGGTGGCATAACCGGAGTGTGAACAGTAAGATGTAAAGAGAATTTTAAAGAATACTGGAATAGTAGATGTAATACATAATACAGCGGACATGACGTGAGGCATGATATGATACAGCCTCTACAACAAGGGTTGAAACAGAGCATCCCTGGGTGAGCTTTCTTTTTCCTTGGGCTGAGATCTAGACCTTGGTGGAGGACTTGTCCATGACTCAGGGTATGGCAGAGAAATCAAAGCGGTAGCACACCAGTAGATCCTGCTAGAAACACAACGTGTAAGGTACCACAAACAGCCATTCTCAGGAAGCTGTCTTCCTGGGCACTCTAATATGGTCCACAGCAAAGCCACTCAGGTGTGTGAATGTGTGTGTGTGTTGGGGGGGAGCTGCTGCTGGCTGTTAGGTACATGCAACACACTGCAGATGCCCAGCTCTAGAGAAGCTGCTCCCTGCGCATCAGGAGCCTAGTGCTTGGGCATCCATTTACAGCACTTCAGCAGAAGCCTGTGGCTGGGCTCTGCAATCAGGAAAGAAAACTTCCTACTCCTGAAACATCTCTCTAGCACCCTCTAGTGATAAAACCTAAATAAGTGTCAGGTGGCAAAGCAGAAATAGTGTACTAAGAAGACTCAGATCCATTTTCATGGAGGAAACAAAAAAGGGTGACTATAGAGGGAAAAAAAACTAAAAAAGACAATAACCTGACATTCAGCATAATCTTCTATAAAGAACTAGATTTTCCAGTCCAAAGAGGCAAGATTACAGAATTGTAGTTAGCGGTCTATGTCTCTCACCCAGATATTTAAGGGTGGGACAAGGGTATCGAATATGTGCTACCAGACAACCACTTCCTGAGATACAAATGCGGTAGCTGAACCTATTGTTCCCTTTCAGTGTTTCCCATCAGATCAACTGAAGTTCCAAATGGATGTCCCTCTGCACCACTCTTCTCAGCTGACATAAACCCCAGGACCCAGAGTCAGAATGTAGTCAATTTCATTCACAATTTAGTTGTACTCAATTGTATTTTCTTTGTGGGGTTTTGCTTTCAAAGTCTTGTTAGATTCATGAAATGCACTGAAGAATTTTTTGTTTAATTATCTGGAAGATTTATGAAAACTACCTCTTGTTTTAAAGTTCAGTAGAATTTACCTATTTTGGCTTGTAGACCTGGTGCATTCCCAAAAAATATATTAGAACAAATTTGTTTATATTCTCTCATGATTTTTAATCTATGCCTGCCAGTAAACCCTCCTTTAGTTTCCTAGCTCTTGTTAGTTGTATTTTTAAATAATTCTCTTTTTTATTCTTTCTAGAGTTTTCTATTGTATATCTTTCAAAGAGGAACACTTCTCTACTGCTAGTGGGAGTGTTGATTGGTGAAGCCACTGTGGAAATCGGTTTGGAAATTCCTCACAGAACTAGGATTAGAGGTCCCAGTTAACCCAACTATTCCTCTTCTAGCTATTTTTCCAGAACAATTAAAAACATCATACCCCACGATATATGTGCACCCATGTTTATAGCAGCTCAATTTGTGATAGCTAAATCATGGAAACAACCCATGATTATAGCAGTGTAATTTGTCATAGGTAATCTTGGAAACAACCCAAATGTCCATCAACTGAGGAATGGATAAAAAAGATGTGGTATTTCTATACAATGGAGTGTTACTCAGCTATAAAAAAGATAAACTCGAGGCTTTTGTAGGTAAATAGATGCAACTAGAGACCATACTCATAAGTGAAATAAATCGGACCCACATGTGTAAACATCACATTGTCTCCCTGGTATAAGAACATGAAAGAGTAAATAAAACCCAAAATATACAATAGATAATAAGAAAGGGAAATAAATTGCTCAAATGAAGGAACTGGGATGAGGGAAGAAGAAAAAGTACTAAGGCATTTTATATATACATATGGATCAGTGGCATAACTGTACTGCTGGCGTCTGATGGTTTGTGGAGGAGAACAGTTAATGACTAAAATTTTTTTATATTTTGATCAAGTCTGCATGTTTTTATCTTGTAATCCGAGCAACTTATGTGATGACAACAATTTGCAGTATAACAATCATTGGTGAATTCCTACAATCCTGTCTAGTGAAATTATGTATTCTCTAATGTTCTTTTAAATTATTCTTTTCTTATTCCCTTTAATGATTTGATCGATCTTCTATTCTTACATCTTTTGAAACACCGTATCATTTTTAATGTCTTTACTTTGTTTGTATTTTGGTATTGTTCTCTTTTTGGAACTCTTTTCTTTAAAATAAAAATTTTTTAAAGAATATGCTTTTAGTTAACATTTTCTTTTCAATGTGTCATTTTTGTTAACCAGTTATCTTATTTTCTACCTTTCATCTGTCCGTGTTTAGTCTGGGTCCTTTGGTTAATTTCTTATAGAAGATGCATCATTCAGTCTTTCTGTGGCAACAATGTAAACACTTAGTTTATTTAAAACCTTAATTACTTTCCCTAAGTTTTGATAATTACTGTCTCAAACATAGTAAAAAGCTTGGATTGTAACTTGTTCCATGAATGTTCTGTGAGAGGAGCAAACATTTCTCATAAACGTTAACTTTTAAAATAAATGATGGCTGAACATCACATGATCACAACTGAGCCAATGGCTCTTCATCCTTCTGTGTGAGATTGTGAGTGATCATCTCTCAACAGCAAGAGGCTATAGAGATCTTGTCTTCAGAGGAATAAAAGGCATAAAATCCTTCACTTCAAATAAGATTAGATGGATATAAAACGTGGGAAACGGCAAAGTTTCGTAGAAAATCACTACACAATCAGGCTGAGCTACGAATCTGTTTAATGACAATGCAACGTCACATTTCCACAAAATCCTCAAAAGGGGCCCGAAGCAAGTGGCACTAGACAGGTTCCTTCTCAAAGCTGCATGAAAAGGAAAAGATTCCATTGAGCTGGTAGACAGCAGTGATTCCATTAGTGATAGCGCAGCTCTCCTACACAATAACCCTTTCTCATCTCCCTCACAACAACCATGGAAGTTCTGAAAGGTAAATGTGGTTATTTTTCTTTATATTTTGTATTTTCTTCATTATTTTGTATAATATTGCAGTATTGCAAACATTTATATATGAATATCTTGAGGTTGTAGAATGAATCATCTGAGTTTATATTCTTATGAGAAAATTTGCTTTGATATGCAAGTGTTTTGAATTACAAGCCTGTTTGTGGAACAAACTATGCTTGCAAACCAAAATTTCACTGCATAGTGGTACTATCTGATGGTTTTTTTGTGCAGTTCTAAATATATTTACATATATGCTACTGATAGGATTGTTTGTATATTTTTTAAAATTTAATATGTATGGCTGGTATTGGTCATGTTTTCATTTTTGACTCTAATTTTATAGTACTCGGCTCAGAGGTAACTATGGTACTGGTTCTTTGAAACTTTCTAGATGTTGTCAATTTTGTTGATGTTATCAACATGTAGTACCACAACCATTGTTAATTCCCTGTCACCTTGTCTGTAATTCAGTATTGCTTGTAGTATTCTTGTGCTACTTTGTAAATGATCCAGGTATTCTTAAAATAATTTCACTAACTCACTGTGCTTGTAGTATTCTTGTGCTACTTTGTAAATGATCCAGATATTCTTAAAATAATTTCACTAACTCACTGTTCACATCAGTTCTGTTTGTACCAATATGTTGGAACAGGACTTTCCTGTCTTAAAAGCTTCAGTAGAGATTCCTGTTGATGTACATCAAAGATGTACAGGTACTCAGGAGTACCCCTGAGTCATACTCGTCACTGATCTTGCGGGGCAGTGGGAGTCTCAGGATTTGAGCCTGAGTTAGATTATATTAGCACAGGATCAAAAAATTGGAGACCTTACAAATTCTGTCTGAGCTGTGGGCATGCTCAGATGTACTTAGGAATTCTGTGTAGAAAGTAAGAACAGTTGAAATGGGAAGACATGAGCTGAGCTAAAGCTGTGAGCAGCAGCAGCAACTGGTAAAAGTGATAGAGAAACAGGTCGAGGATGGTTAGGGACCACAAATTATAAACTGAGGATTGGCTGTTCAGAGCCGGTGCTTGCCCTACCTTGTGGGCCAGTTTGGAACACAAAAATTCCCACTTTCTCCCAGCCTGTTTGTTTGGTTTTGCCTATCGTGAGACACTGACCTCTCGGGCCCTCTTTTATGCCTTCCTAAAATTGTCTGTTTTTATTTCAGACTTCACTGTACCCCTTACACAGGCAATCGAGGACCTTGTGCAGGTCCCTGGCAGAGGATGTTAATATTCGGGGGCTTACAGTGTTCTGAAGGTTATTGGGATGTGCGTGCATATGTGCTGTTATAAATGTGATCTTCTCAATTACATTACCCGACTGGTTTTTGTTTATAACAACTTCTTCTATGTTAGTTTTATGTGACTTATTGAATTCCTAATGGTTTACAGTTAGGGTTCCAATAATTTTTCTTGGGTTGTCCGGGTATACAGTCTTACTAACCTCCCCTCCTATTATGTAAATTTTCTTATATGTAAAACCTTACAATAACCACAATAGCGGACTACAATATAACATGATTTGTGGTTGATGCCCATCTTCTGCCAGGTCCAACCCCTCAAACCTTTTGCACACAACAAGGGAAAGAGACTACAATACTGAGAGGGGAGAGACCGAACGGCATGAGCCAATTTCATTGCAGAGGCCAGAGTTGGGTCTCTAAACCCCAGTATTTGCCTGGCCTAAGTTTTTTGAAAATAGGCACAGGAAGAAGGTGATAGTTTATCTTGAAAATCCCAACCAGGTTACAAAACCCAGAATCCCCTCAAACACATTTATGTGGGGCAAACAAATGCCACTGCATAGTACCAAGCAGCGGCTAGGACCCAGATAGACACGAATTATTCATCTAGAGCCCAGAACACCTGCCCGGCAAGCTAACTGCACCGACTCATCTTGGTCAATTAACTTTGTAATTATTCAGTCTTATATTTCATATAATCAAATCTGAGGCTTATTTTCTTCATAGAACAACTGTTTCAAATAACAATGCTTCCAAGAAGATAATCCCTACTAACCAAATTTTTGGAAGCAAATAGGAAAGGAAAGAGAACATAAGAAAACAAGTCAAATGGCACTGTAGGCAACTGAGTTAGATAAAAATATTATAGGTAGTCAGATAAGGCTGGGCCCTTGAAGGAGCCAGTATAGCAGACAAGATACCTTGTAACTGTGGGAGAGACAGGCGTTTCTGCTGTGGGTCAGACCTCAGGACAAAAGATGAATCAAATGCACCCACATACCTTCCGAGGGATGGACATTTGGGATTGATATTGTAAATAGGTATCAATCCCCTTGAAAAAGCCAGGAAGTCATTAAGCCAACCCCCTGCAGAAACAGCCCTTCTGTGCTCATGCCTGCTTGCTACTGGACTCCATTCCCCATTTGATGACTATTTAATCAATTTACCTGAGCAATTAATTTGTAATCTTACTGGCTGACCATAGTTTTGTCCCACCTCTTGCTCACCTTGCAATTTCCCATGTTTTCCGCACCTTAGCCCTGCCTCACCTCATGGTTTTACCCTGTAAACCCCTAGAAAAGGCGCGGTCGGGGTCCTTGGCAAGCCACCAGGGTCCCATTCTGCCTCTCTGGGACAGGCACTTTCTTTCCCTCAATACATACATTCTGCTTTTCCTTTTTTCTTTTAAAAGTTAAAAAAACAAAATAACAATGAAGACAAAATCAAAACAACACAAAAACAACAAAAACGATATCTGACCTCAAAACAAATGACAGGAATTAACAATGATTGCTACATTACATACTGTTATCTTCAACGAAGTTGCTCAGTTCACCAGAGATAAGAATGCAAGATTGATCGAGTGATTAAAAAAAAAAGAAAAACCATTGGAAATGATGTTGTACTACTAATATCTGTTGGTTTATTGAAAGGAACTGTTACCGTGTAACTGTTTGCTCAGTCTTGCATACCTATACCTGGTTCTATATGCAACCATTTTGAAGATGACAATATGTAATATAACAACCATTGTTAATATCCTATCACCATGTTTTGAAATTCTGTATCATTTTTATTATTCTCTATGCTGTTGTATGTATTTGTTTTTGTCATTTTAGGTTTTCTCTTTTTTCTTTAAAATGAAAAAATGTATTATGTATATACAAGGATAGCTGGGATAGATGTATTTTTGATGTCTGTGGTTTATTGAAAAGTCAGTGCTTAAAATTTTCTTTCTTCTTGACCAATTTTGCACGCTTGAGTCCGGCAGTCAGGACAACCGATCTGAACACAACAGCACGCAGCGCCAGAACCACTGCCGAACCCCGACCACCCTGTGTGGTGAAGCTCTATATTCAGCTCTTAGACGTTGCTGTTCCTCAAATTCGCTCTTCAGTTCTTAAAGAACAGGAACTCCGATCAGGTATCTCTAGCTGGTTGGGAGTTTCTTTCCTCTATATCAACATCAGAGAGAAATATAGGAGTGTTAGCCTGCAAGCACTACATCATCAATAAATATCTTAAACAAAGATGATGATACACCAACATTTTAAAATTTCCAGTATTAGGTACTTGTTTCTGTAGGTTAATGTAGATATATTTCACTGAAGCATGACTTACATTAAGTAAAACATGTAAGTCAAAGTTAAAATGTACATGTAGTCTATATATCTATAAACCCATGTAATTATTATCAAAGTTAAGAGATTTTTCAGGTTCCAGATCTTCTTACACTTGTCAAAACCTCTCTTCCAAAAAAAGGCACTCATGGTTCAGACTGTCTTATTCTTGATGGTTTGCTATCTCTAAACTTATACTGTGGAATTGTATAAAATGCATTCCTTGGTATCTGGCCATTTTGGTCAATATTATATCTATGATAATTCTTTCTGTTGTATATTGCTCAATGAATTTACATCGATTCATTTGAAGGCAACGTATTTGTCCACACTGTGACTGCCAATTGTCTCCTTTGGGTACTCAAAAACCATAGGAGTAATCTACTACTAGGTCAGGAAACATTAAGTCAGGAATCAAGACCCAATTCCTTTTATTTTGTTTGTTGCCTTAAGACATCAATGACAGACTGTCAGCGGAAGTTTCTCAGAAACATGAGGAAAAGAATCTGAAATGATAACGTGCTTGCACCTTCAGATCCAGTCTCCTCCCTTCTCCAGCAAGTTCCCAGCCCCAGAACTGCTGTATTTCTAGCCTCCACTTGGACTCACCTCCCAGGGTAGAGATGGCGTGGAAAATGAGATCAGGGTACTTGTTCCTCAACTTCCCCCAAAAGGCCTGCGGGGGGTGTCACAGCACATATTGACAAAAGTCAGAGCTCTTCTTGAGGAAACCGGCACTATGGACTGTCGTAGATCTGTCACTCTTCCCCACCTTGGCCCCTGTGGACGTAGGAATGGTAATAGCCACCTAATGCTAGCAGGGTTTTCTTTACTTCCCTTGTGGCTCCCTCCCCTATACCTCACACATCTTTGCAATTAAACATTTTATGTATAAGCCCTCTCTGAGGTATCCTTAAGTGACTGTGCCTAAACTTTGCATTTGGGAAAGAAAAGCTGTTTTCTGTTTCAGATACATTCACAACCCTACACACACCTGCACCCTCGCATACATCTGACAGCTGGAAAACTTAGTGGCAGAGGCAGTAACAGGCTAATAGCTCCTCTGTGGGCCATATCCCTCACAGTGCACAGCTATTAAGGAGAGCTGTTCTGGTCATCATGCTCAGAAAGAGCAGCCCGCTTACCCCTAACCCTTGGGGTATAAGGTTGTTTAGCTGCATGACAGAGGGAGGTGGCGTGGTGGTGGTCAGGTATTCAAACCTATTGTGCCAGCTATATCCAGGCTCGCTGAAGAATCTGAGGTGAGGTTTTAGGGCCTCCAACTGCAGGGACAGGGTGTGACCAGCAGACCAGTAGCCTCCAGCCCAGATCCACTGAAGCAGTTTTCTGCCAAGCAAGTTTTCACTCTCAAAGAGACTCTAGCTCTGAAAAGGCTGGCCTGCTGGCGCGGTCATTCCTTAGCCCGCAAATTCATCTTCTTGCACAATTATAAGACTCATATAAAGACTCAAATATAATTCATATAAAATTATAACACTGAGAATAACCAGTATGTTACCGTGTTGACATACTTGTGCAATGAAGTTCCTTCAACTGCTTCACTGAAGCATATCACAAGATTCTGAATCAAGTCATTTAAACAGACGCTACTACCACTTATAATTATTCAAGTGTTATTCAGAAGTTCCTGCAAAGCAGTAGAATACGGAAATAAACTCGATGCTAAGTTGGTATGAGATTGCTAGGATCATACATATCATCAACACCAAATATTCATGTCCAAATGTCTCACTAGTTGACTTTACAGTATAAATGTGAATTTGGCAGTAAATATATATGTGAAATATTATTTTATAATCCTATATATCCCATTCGACTCAAATTTTGAGGTAAAACATTACAAACCAATGGTTCAGGTGACAGCGTTACCTCTATCTCAGTTCTCAGCTCTTGTTCTTCCACTGCAAGGCACCAGCAGCTGGTCACTAGCCACAGCGAGTGCACAAGAGGGAAGAGAAGCTCAACATTATGATGTTCTGACTTGATGGGCAACTTTTTCCTCAAAAGCACTTTTTTATTATCTGGCTAAACAAGGAAAAGAGAAATCTAGTGATAGGCTCCAGAATAAAAATTATTTTTCTCTCATCAAATTACAACATCATGAAGTAAACACTGTAAGGTCAGGGATACAGAATTGGAAAACAAAAAATGCAATACTACTGAGTTTGACATGTAACCTTTTTATTTTGTGATAAAAATGCTTTTATATAAATTTCATCTTAACTACTTTTAGAATGAAATTTAGGAAAGTAAAAACAAAGTGTGCATTTTCCTTAGTCAGGAATATGCAGTCATTTTATTGATTACTAGGTTCCTCATACAAACATATAGTATCACTTTTAAGAGAACTGTACACTAGAAAGTTGCCATAGTACCAAAAAGTTACAGGTGAGGGCCTCAGGCCACAAATGTGTCCTCCTAAAATCATTATACATTCAATGTATTGGTTAAGGCCCAAGTCCCCAAACCACATGCCAATAAAACAATACACCTTTGGTTCTTTTCTATGCAGAAATTATAAACTGGCATATTTTAACAATAAAATGATAAAATGGGCTTGAGTGTCACAGCTGCTTACATTACAATCTTTAATGCTCAGTCTGTCTCTCCCTCAAGCCTCTCCCTTGAAGGTGGGGGACCACCTTCATGTAAATCAGAAAATGATGCTCAAAACAAATGAACAAACCAAAACCTATCCTTAAAGGTAGGCAAAGAGGATTCAAAAAAGGGAAGAATTTATTTTTTAAAAAATGAAAAGATCTACGCATGGCATAAAAGATGCAACCCACAAAAACTTAGTATCCAATTGAGAACCCAAATGAGAAAGCGGTTCTCCATCTTCCCTTCCCTTTTATCAGACACTACACAATTCCATGCTTCAGATCTAAGAGATTGGTAAAACACTTTAAGAGGCAGTGTCATCTTCCTAATCACTGGAGGCAGCTGTCTGTAACAGCAGCTTTTTCACACTCTACTACCCCAAACCCAAATGAATCAAGTAAAAGCATCCAAAGAAGCAAAAATATGCTGGTTAGTCCCACATTGTATGTGTGTGGGGGGGTGGTGGTTATAAAGGATCCAGTGGTTGGAGCACATGCTGATCCTTTCAGGCAGTGGCACAGAAGGGAAGCAAGGGGTGATGCGACCTGTTCCAGAGTTGTTCATGGGCTTCTCCCCATCTGGGACTAGTAAAGGGACTCCAGGGTAAAGAGTCACCATTTAGAATGATAATGTCTTTACACACTGTAACAAGAGTGCTGTGGAAAGAATAAAACAGAATGAGTAAACAATCTGCACACATCAGAGCAGAACTAGTTTTTGTCGGTTCAATGAAGTTGAACGGTACTGAAAAGAACTTTCTGTAGACTACCCATGCCAAGACATGGCTCCTTCAGGGGGGCACAGACAAGTAAGTGGGCAGCTCTGCTGTACACACACACTGTAAGAATGAAAATTATCACTGAACCCAAATAAGACAGGCAATACATCTACTACTAACGTACACAAAATGCCCCGACAAAACTAATTTCCAGATGTCATGGGCATCACAGTACCAATGGAAATGACAACATAGCCATAGGACCAATTATTAACTGACTCAAGGAGAAGAGGAAGAACACTATTTTCTTGTTCCCACAGTTAACTACAATGCTTCTGTTCTTGACAGAGTTGAGGAAACTGTCAAGGGAACAGATTCAGGTAAGGTGCAATCATAATATGAACATAAAGAAGACAGTGACAATCAAGTCTTTAATCCATTATCATCCACGTGACTCTGGGAAAAGAAAAAGTCCCTGTTAAGTTTCAATATTAGTTGCCAAAAGAGGAATGTCCTCACTGTTTCAGATGAAAAGAGTAGCAAAAACTGCCAAAGGCTGCCTCGTAGTACACCCTAGAGAAGTCCAATTTTCCATCTTCTGGAAATAGAAAATCCATGACTTTATTCAGAACTTACTGGGTACACGAGTAACTCAGACCACAATGCAGAGGGAAACTGTAAATGGGTTTTTGCTCTGGAAGAAAATCAGAAAGTAGGAACTATGATCTAAAGGAAGATTGCTGTCACTGGGTTTCTTGAGCCAAAGAAGGTTCAATCCTACATGGCAAGGATATGTTGTTTGAGACTTTTTCTTCTGTGGAGATGTACAGAAAGGCTCAACAGTGATGACTAACTTCATCTGGATGAGAAAAGCAAGCCTACAGTTCTGAGATCCAGGACAAATGTGTTTCACAGTGGCAGTTATGGAATGCTTGGCACAAAGGGGGAACTATGGGTAGTAATTGCTTCTTGCATGAGTTAGTTTATCTCTTGGTCATTCCAACATCTAACTCTTTTCTCTTTTTCTGGTTTAAAAGATCATAATATCATAGTATCCAGGCAACAGAGAATAAAACTTTACATAGCTCAGGCCAAAAAAAACCAAACAAACAATTGGCATGTACCTTTCCTTCTGGTAAGCTTTATATGAAGTCTTGAATGCAGGAAAAAGAATTAAGGTGCAGCCTCTTGAAGGGATCTCCTGCTCCTGATATTGATCCAAAGAAAAATATTTGCTTTTTCTCCTAGGAAGGGTATGTGTAGAGTACAACATGTCCATTTCCTACAGAAACATATTAGAGGGTTTAAGCTAAGAATCAAACCCAAGGTAAACCATGGGAGGCTCCTAGGGGTGTGAAGAAAATAGGAGGGGAAAGGAAGGCTGAAGATGCTTAAAAGAACAAAGGTCTTGTCCCATCACAGGCTGGTGGCGTCCAACCATCTAGAGGTGCACAAAGGAAAACACCAAATGCAGTCAAAAGAATTCCAAGGCTGAGAAGATGTGACAGGTCAACTTGGGCAGAATTCCAGCGCACAATTCCCAATTGGACTCTAGTGTAGAATCTTCTTATGGATATACAGAAGCCCCCAGGGCTTAAAATGCAGGCCACACTGCAAAAATGTCTGGGTTAAAAAGGCATCCATCTTATTTTCCAAACAGAAGACAGTAAATATGGCCCCAAGGCTTGTATCTATCTTGCATGTCTATGAACTTGGCTTGATGGGCAAGAGATTATAAGGAGCCATGTCCTCCCCCTAAAATCCTGCTGATACTCAGTAAAGCTGATTAAATGCTTCTCAGGCATCATCTGAAACTTAAGAGCATCTTCTTTTTCTTGCCTTCAAAAGCTGGTTACAAAGATTTCTTCATTTCTCTTCGGATGACCTTCATTTGTTTCACAGCAGCATTTACAAAAGGCAGTTCTGTCTTTACACCGAGGCAGATTCATGCGTAAACCTGCATGTTGCTGTGTGGTGGCTCAGACATGTGTGACCCAGGTCCTCGTTGACCTCCTCCAGCACCTCCAGGAGTAGGGCTGGTGGTTACATCTGACCAATCAGAAGCAGAGTGGGGTGATGAACTTGACCACTGGTCAGGAGAATCTGGGGACGGTGTCAAGTAAGGATGCTCGCCTTGTAGGTGACCACTGTGATTGGGTGTTCGCTCAGCAGCATTTGAGGAAGCATAACTATGCTGGGAAGGGGGCGTAGGGTACTTGCCCACAGAGGCTGGGAAAGGATGATAGGCTGGGAGAATGGTCTGAGCTACCTGCCCGTCCTGCTGGGGCATCATGGCAGTAGGGAAAGCCACACCAGGCAAACGGGCCATCTCAGGAATCTGGTACATAGTGGGAAGAGGGCCTGCAATGGCTGGAGGGCAGGTGGACTGAGGCTGAGAAGCCCCAGCTGGCTGGGCAATGCTGCCTTTGGGGATGAGCTGGAAAGTCACAATAGGGGGCAAGGGCTCCCGTGGGGTGGTGATATGCTTCCCTTCAGGCGGCCTGCTCTGGGGAGCTATGCCAGGGTGGGTACCCTCAGTAGGAGTCAGAACCATGCCAAACATTTCATTGTACTGGGTGTCACTCATCTCCATGCGGTTCATCCAATCTGCTGGGACTGGAACTGGATGTAGCCTACTGAAGCTTCCTGCACTGCTACTACCTGGGGGGACAATGTGGTGGTGGGACAGTAGCTGGCTCACAGAAGGAAGCACGGTGCTAGCCCCAGCAGCCAAAGACTGCATTTCATGAAGATTAGAGAAAGACAGTGCATGCTGTGCATGGACTGGAGCCGGGGGTACAGCAGCGGCCAACATAGGGTTGGGTGAGGCCTGTAACATTCCAGGGGATGTGATCATTGGAGAGGATGTGGTGTCAGACACATATGTATGAGGAGACTCAAGAGAATCAACAGGGGATAAAGTCACTGAGCTCTCAGACAGTTGGACCTTCTCACTTAGAGACTTCTTCTTCCTACTACCCTTGGCATCCTTAGCCTCCTTGGCAAGATTAGGAAGACTGGTAGGCACGGTACTCTTTGCATTGGGCCGTCTAGGCTTCTTGCCAATTGGTGTGTGCTTCAGACTGAGGAATGACCTGGTAGGCCCACAGATGACAGGTGAGAGGGCAGAGGTCAGCACAGTGCCTGGGGGGCTTGGCGTCACATTGTACTCATCCAGGAGGCGCACAATGTCATGGTGCATGCGATCCCGAGCCACATCCCGGGGAAGACGATCCATGTGGTCTGTGATGTCCCGATTGGCAAAATGGTCTAATAGGATCTTGGCTGCTTCATAGCTTCCCTCCCTGGCAGCAAGAAACAGAGGAGTCTCCTCCTACAGAAAAGACACACATGTATCATATTTTAGTAACACTTTTGAGAATACATCAATGTGTCAATCTTTTATCAGCTCCCTTACACACATTTTCCCAAGGGCTTCCCCCTTAAATTTTAATACCACACAAATACTGTATGTTTCTCTGTATTCTGAATGTACATCTGTGGATTGTATAAAAAGTTATAAACCTTTCCCAAGGACCAATTTTGCCACCTTAGGAATTTGTGAATAAACCAAGACTCTGAGCCAGCAACTCCTTTAGAGTACTGAGCTTATTTGTCTAAAGTTCTAAGAGGAAAAGGAGTGAGAAATGAGAAAGGCAGGAAAAGAAACTGTGTATAGAACTGGGAAAAATAGGAGAAAGTATTAAAGAGAGAAGAGGCAAAATGTGCAAGGATGAACTAAAATCATGAAAAAGTGGAAATAAATGAAAGAAGATGAATTAGGGAAGGGGAGCATAACAGAAACTCAGAGGGAGAAAACCAGCTAGGAGACCATCAAGACACCCAAGGACACAAAAACAAAGCAAGAGCCAAGAATAAAAAATCCAGCAGGAAAAAATAAAAGAAAACAAATGACAGAAAAGGAAGCAAGTGTAGCAGAAGACAACATCAGAGAAGAAGAAACATCAGAGGAGAGAGAAGGTAGGTAAGGTCACATCCAGCAGTCTGCAGGACAGCCTGGTGAGGGTGAGTTCTGACACACTGTGGAATAAGCTCAGTATCCAGCTCCACGAGGTTGTCCTGACCCAGTTCCTGCCCACCCTGCTTCTAAATCTGTCTGTACTGATCACAGGAGAAGATACAGAGGCAAAAAGAACGGGCCTTGTAAGCGAGGCCCTGCCAAGAGCATCCTCAACTCTAAGCTCACAGCCCATACCTTGTTGTCCTGCATGTCCCGGTTGGCTCCATTTTTTAACAGCAGAAGAGTAGCCTCCACATTATTTACAGCAGCTGCCCAGTGAAGAGCAGATTTTCCTGCAAGGGAAAGCCATTTCTTTAAGCAGACAGACAGTAAAAGAACACATTCTAAATCTAAGGATTCCCCACTAGCTCAGTTCTCTGAGCTCTACAGTTGAAGGAAGAGTGAATGAATGTATGAATGAAAGAACGAGTGACTCTCCAATGCATTTGGATCTGAAATAGTTCTTTAAGGACCTTGCAACAATTTTCCTACATATGTGTGATTTGCATATAAGAATTCAAATCCCTCCCCCTCTTGTCCCTACCATGGTCATCCACTGCATTCACATCTGCTTGGCAGTTGATCAGTTCTGCCACCATTCCCTCCACAGCCAGGCGGGCAGCCAGGATCAGGGGTGTAGTGCCATCATTCATTCTGGCATCCAGATCAGTTACTCGGTTTCGGATCAGAATCTAGAAGAGAAGTACAGAAAAGAGTCACCTGGACAGAGGGAAATAATGAAACTAAGAGAGGAAACAAAAGCACTAGCACTGAGGGAGGGTACACTGTAAGTTCCCAAAGGGCAGGAAAGTCTTCTTATCTTTGTGCCCAAGATTCTATCATAGCCAATCAATAAATGTTGAATAAATGAATGAATGAATGAACCAACAGATGGGTCCAAACCTAACTGCCCACATAAAGCAATGTATTTCTACTTTCTAAGGAGGGCAGAGCATCACAGAGGAATATCGCAGCTTCAAAGTGTAGCAGCCTAATGTGATTTAGAGTGCTTTCAATTTCATCCTAAGGTTAAAATAAAAGGGCATCACAGAGTACACTGTCAACTCATGTCAAGAAAATGGCAAATAAGTAGCTTGGAGCCCATATAGTCTAGTCAGATAGATCTATTGGGAAAAGTTAATATGAGGCAAGGGCTTTGGTAAAAACATTGCTGCCCTCTGATCTGTGCATTTGGGAGACATCTTTGTATATCACAATATTGCTGACTGAGAATCCGAAGACTGCTGGTATCTGCTGTTGGCTCTGTCGCTATCTGTTTACTTTTAGTAGGGCAGCGTGTCCTTCTTTCCTACATAGCAAGCATGACTAGTCTATCAAAACATGATTGAATAAATTCAGTGAAATATTAAGTGCCAGAGTACAGATAAAAGACAGATCCATGAGAAATCTGTATTGTTCAAACCAACTCTTCTTATATCCTCTACCTGGAAGACGCCTTGGGCATCAGCTGCTACTGCAGCATGGAGAGGGCAGCGGCCCATGTTGTCCTGAGCATTGGCATCTGCACCTGCATCCAGGAGGCGCTTGGCGGCATCAGCCCTTGAGTAGCGGGCTGCAAGGTGCAGAGCCATCTCCCCAGTCCGGTCTGTTTGTGCCTGGAGGCTGGCGCCCTGGTAGACTAAGTCTGTGATGATGTTGGCAGAAGAGTCCTCCCCATCTTCATCTTCGTCACTCATATCTGAGCTGCCTCCTCGGAGAGAAGCCAACATCAACGGCGTGCACCCATCTGTAGGAAAGGAACATCCCAGAAAGTATTCAAGGAGGAGAGCAGGGGGCTGGGGATATAGCTCAGTGGAGTAAGTGCCCGCCTGGCAAGCACAAGGTCCTGAGTTTGATTCCTAGTACTGCAAAAAAAAAAAAAAAAAAAGAAAAAGAAAGAGAAGGAGGAGAACAAAACTAACCCATTGCTGAAACACTTCTATTTGAGTGAAGATATATTTAAGGAAATTTCTTGTGCTCCCTCTTGTAACTGATTAGCTTACATTTGTCACCTACCTCTCCTCTAATTATATCATTTCTATAAAAGAATAATGGGGAAGTGAGTCTTTCTGAGGTGGGCCTCTTCTCAAAGGTGAACGAGCTTTTCTCTCAAGTACAACATTTTTAAATACCCAATACTAAGAGAACTATATGCACAAGACATGACTAATTCTCTCTTTTTTTTTTGGCGGTACTGGGGATCGAACTCGGGACCCTGCGCTTGCTAGGCAGGCGCTTATTCCACTGAGCTATATCCCCAGCCCTATAACTAATTCTCTACCTTCTGTTTTGGGATAATGTTTTTCTATCCAATAAAATCTAACCTATTCAATGAGCCTTTTTCTCAGTACATTGCAATGTGAAATTCTTCCCTTTCTTCTGAGTTCATAATTTTTGTATGCCTATAACTCCTCACATATACATTTTGTCAAACTGATGTAGAGAGCATATGGCCAAGTGGGGCAAACATAGGGCCACCGCAGCAGAATGAAGACAAGCACCTCCTGGTGAAAGTAGAAGGCTGGCAGTACTGACCTGGGCCACGGACATTCACATCCAGCACGTCCACCTCCTGCTCCGCCTGAGGAGGCGTGAGAGCCAACGATGGTGTCCGGCGGATGTCTGCAGCTTCAAGGTGCTGCTGTGTCCACGGGCGTCGATCGATGGGGTCATCTTCTTGTGAGAGCAAAGCCTCATCTTCAGACTGGAAGGGGAAATAATATTCCCTGACTATCTGACCACCACCAGAGGCTAGGACAGGGAGGAGGGCCACAGTCTCTTGCCACCTCCCTTAACCTCCAGCTGGTTTTCTCTTTCTTCCTGTTCTAACTCTCAATTTCATCAATCACCTTAGCTCCCTGCTCTCAAGATGTGGCTCCCACTTACCTCTTCTCAATCATCTGGGTAGTTCTCCACACCCCAAAGTCTAGCTTTGACTCCCTAATATACTATTTTTAAATCTCCAAAACATCATACTCTTGTTTCTGGGCCTCTGCTCCTGTTCTTCCCTCAGTGTACAATGACCTTCCCCACACCAATTCTCTAACTGCTACCCATTCTACAGAAAAAGAAATTATAGACTTTAATTCCTCTTACTGGTCCTAAAAAGTACATTCTGCTTTCCTCTGCGAAACTGACCATGCGCTAAGCACTTACATGGTACTATGTGGTAACCTTTATCAGTAGACTAGAAGGTTCTTAAAAGGAAGGAATAAACCTGTTCAAAGCTGCCTCCCTGGACTTAACACAGTATCTAGTCAGAGCAAGCACTCAAGGAAGATTCATGAATAATGATAACTATGATAATTTGGAAGCAGCTATACTTTATTGAATTCTTACTATGTGACCTGAAATAGATAGGGGACATCATACCACTGTATTTAATCCTAGCAACAACTCACAAAGGAGTTTTATTATCCTTTTTACAGATAAGAAAAATTAAATTCAAAGAGGAAAGTAACTTCCCAACTATTAAGGAACAGACTTTTGCACCATCATTTTCTGTTGGCTCCTGCCACATACAAGTCTTCTTCCTCACCTCAGCTTTAGCCCAGTTTAGCTCTCACTCCACACAATTTAATCTCCTGAGTTCAAGATGTGTAGCCTCTAGAGTCAGTAGCCACTGACTTCTCTCCCTGCTTAATTACAGAGATTGACCCAGACACCAGTCCTGACTCAATTAACACTAGCAAGACACTTGGGGAAAGAGGCACATTTGTTTTATTACTTTTAAGAATTCTTGAAAAACATACATAATTAATGCAAGATTATCAATGCCCTAAGGTTCCCTGCTGCTCATGGGAACCTGGGCTAGCCATTGCTTGGGTAATATAAAAACTATCACTCTTTCCTCCAATTCAGGGCACTCTAGCACCACAGAAGAGAATATGGACTGTGACTAGATGGTAGCTAACAATGGTGGCTGTCCCAAGGCCAGTTTACCTTGGCTTTCTTTGGTTGAGGTCCTTCGTCATCCACCCAGTGTTCACTTGTCCCAGAACCAATCAGGTTAGCCTCTGAAACTTGCACGGAGAGATTTCTTTGATAGAATTATAAAGGGGGAAAAATAAAAGTAGAGATTACAGCATAAACAAGAGTGGTTTTCCACACTTTTTCCACCATGGCCTATGCCCAAAACTATGCTCTCACTCTTGGGGCCTTGACCCAGAAAGGATGGGCCATATTTTACAGGCAAGTATTCAACTTTTCCCTTCACACTGAGCAAGAGCTTCCAAGAAAAGTACATCCCAACACAGAAGCTGCTAGCATAGTGAGAACATATATGAGCAGAAAAGATGCATCCAGACACTGACACCCTGACAGTGGCTTCACAGTCACTAGATAAGTGAGATTAATGGCTAGGGTTAGAATTTAACATCATGACTCAGTGAGACATGCTTTTCTCTTCATTCCTGTGTACTACTGTGGGTTGTGGCCCATTGGCAAATCCACTTACTTCAGCCCCACAGCATCCTGTCCCACGGGCTCACGACGCTTGTGGTTGCTAGAATCTCGACGAAGGGTGAAACCTTCAGGCAGCCAGAGGGAGCCATGCTTGCGCTTTCGTTTTGCCATGATTACTCCCAGCAAGATAATAACCAGGATAATGAGAACCGCAACAGCAAGCAGATAGAGGAGCTGAGTGCGTTTTGGAGTCAGGGATTCACCTGAAAGTTCAGAAAGACAGAGTCAGTGTTATATAGAATGTTAACTTCCTGATATTAGCATTAAATTCATTTAGAGGGCTGCTGGATGTCAATAACCCTAAAACCAAGAGGGCTGAGCATTGAAGTGTGCGCCCTAGGAATGTCTTTCCCCAGTCCTCCCCCTTAGCACCAATGCTACTCACTGACAACAGACACAAGAGGATATGACAGGGTTCCCTGGATTGCATGAGAAGCCAGCAGAGCCGCAGCGGCATCTGTGTTCTTGAAGCACTGGTCTGAGTCTTGAACACATTGGCGGTTGTCAATTTCCAGAAACACTTTAGAGCTGTGGATGCCAAGGGAAAAGAGGAAGATGAGAGATGGCAGGCAAAACAGAAGGCTGCAGCAGGTCCAGCAGGCTGAGGCAGAAGCAGAGAGGATTACATGAACCTTCCACCCTTGGCACATGGCTCTCCACTCTTGGGATGCTGCCTTCAGAAAGGCCTCGGAAATTAAGACGCCATCCCTTCAGATTCTAAACACAGATTCCTGCCCTGAGGGTGTCTCACTTTTCTCAGTGTGGCACTGTGGTCCTCCCCATTTTCCTATGTGTTCAGTGCACTCAGTGGTATGCTAAAAATACACACTGAACATTCTGGGCCCTTATTCTCCTAGGTCTCTGCATTCACACCTTGGCTATCTGGAGGGTTGAAAATTGTGGTATATACCAACAAACAGTGAAGTGTAGAAGACAGAATAACTGAAGATTATTTCCCTTGTCAAAGAGGCTTAATGTAGGTAAGAGGTATTGAAAAGAAGACAATGATTACTACAAAGGAAAGAAGTCACAGCCAAGCATGGCGGTGCACACCTGTATTACCAGTACTTGGAGAGGCTGAGGCAGGAGGATCAGGCATTCGAGCTCAGTCTGGGCAACTTAACTTAGTAAAACCTTGTCTCAAAATAAAAAAATACAAAGTGCTAGGTATATAGCTCAGGGTGAAGGCCCTACATTCAATTCCCCCACAAAAAAGAGTCTTCAACAACAAAAGGTTCTGAGGCAACTTTGGCAAAAGATTAGGGACTGCAGTATCTGAGAAGATTAGGGGTCCCAACATCTTCCCTCCCACTTCAGCTTACCTTTCTGGATCCCACAGTGAAGGCAAATCTTCATTCCTAAACACAAGCACTGGCTCTTGGGCTTGTCTTAAGTGCTAGGCCATTCTATCTGTTTAAGCACTGCATTTTTATAGGCTGAGTTCCGACTTTTGCTTGTGTATCAAAATGCTGTTTCCAGTAAAACTAAAGAAATTTAAAAACCAAAAACCTACCCAGCCACCTCCTGTTCCTGTTCATCAGGAAGAGACCTTCGTAACATCTTCTGCTTCTTCATGGCAGATGACTTTTCCCCATAGTAGGGGTAGACCATGGGGGCCCCCTGTGAGTCTAACTTAATGCGCAGGTTGGTGTGGAGCAAGGTGCCCAGCGCTCGCAAGAAGCTTCGAGCATCCTGGAGAAGCTGCTCAGGGGGCATCAGCACCACAATGACCAGTGTACCCTCTGCCAGGTTCTCAGGCCGGTCAGCAGCACAGTCGAGCCCGTCCCAGCCACATTCCTCACTGTTGCATCCCTGGTCACAGTGGTTGTCTTTGAAATGGTCTGCACAGTACTTGTCATACCTACACAGAGGAGAGAAACGCCAGGGAAAGGAGTTCAGGCTAGACTAGAAATGTGCTTAGTTTTCCACTTGGAACTACTGTGACTTTCCCACCCATCTACTGTGGCCTGTATCATGATCTAAATGTCCTGTGAAGCCATGCTGGAATCATGTAATCTATGCCACTCAGCACTACTGACTGCTCCCTTGATGAGGAACAACACTGTGCTGATTATGCTGCAAGGGCTCAGGGCTCCCATGCAGCTCACAATCTTGTTAAGTCAGATTTTTAAACAAAATTCTAAAGTCAAAGTCAGTCTTATTAACATATCCTCTAATTTGTACCCACTTCTCCCAAGATTGGAGGGCTTTAGGAAGTAAAAGTGTCCCAAGTGGCTCTATACTCTGAACCATCAAGAGATGTTAAACAGAGAACCTTGTCAACATGGCCCATTTCTTTCCCTTTCAGCAATGAATCTGAACTACAGAAGGTAAGCAGAGTTACCTTCCACACAGGTACCAGATCAAATTTGCACAGTCACTTTTCAAATGCTGGGAAAAGAAAACAGAACCCCTAAATCTAAATGATCCACAAAGTATTCTTCTGTACTCTCCTTCTCCTCCTCAACCCCACACCTTGACATCTGTACCGTTCAGCTCAACTCGCTGTGTAGCTCAATGAAAAGATCATGAGTTGAGAAGAGCTACATGTGCTTTAGCAAGTTCTTTAACCTTCTAATCCTAAGTTTCCTCACCTGGGAACAGTATCTATGCCTTAGAAGGTAGCTGAGAACTACTAGGGTTAAAGTAGATGGAATGGTTAACAGAAAGCTTACTATGTAGACCACAAAGCATCTTATAATGGCAACACCAAAGACAGAATGGGTAACAAGCCCTAATCTAACCCATTCTTTCAGATGAATCCAGACAGTAAAAGTCAGTCTTAGGGAAAAGAGTGAGTGAGGAGAGGTACAAACCTTTCCATCCATCCTGTAGACAGGTTATGTGAGAGGCTGCCTGAGCGTGAGTAACACCACTGCCAAAGGTTATTTCCCCCGGGAGATCACAAGAGCAGCGGGTGAGAAGGCAGAGATAGGCAGAGGGAGGGGTGGTTATGCAACGAGCATCCCTGGCCTCTGCAGCAAGGGAGAGAACAGGGTAGCATGTGACAGGACAAGGCTGGCACCATCTGAAGTGCAGAGGCAGCTTGGGTTGAAGCACTGCAGTTGTTAGGAGCAAGAATGAGAAATTGAGGCATGTTAGTGACAGCGCCCCTCAGCTTCTGAAGAATGTAGAACCCTTACTTGCAGGTTTTGCTGTTTCCTTGGCATTCAAAGTTATCAAACAGGCACTCGGCTGTGTTGCACAGCTCATCACACTGGTTGTTGATGTAGTCCCAGCAAGGCAATGGGGAGGAGCAGTTGGCCCAGGGGTCCTCCATGGTGAGGGAACAGTCACCTCCATCCCACTGGCAGGCATGACTGTTGCAGGCCTCGTCGCAAACACCATCCCGAGCTTTGTCAGCACAATATTGACTCGTACAGGTGGCGGAAGGGATGCTGGTAGGGGCCGTGTAGAATTGGCAGTGGTTACCCCAGAACGGTCCAGAGCAGTGGCAAGAGTAATATGGAGGCTGGTGCTGCGGGTAGCAGCTGCCCCCATGCTGGCAGGGGCTACTGGCACAGCCTGACTCGCACTCCTGAGGGTCGGAGCAGAAGCAGCGGGGCCCCGAGGCAGTGTGCACACACTGCTCCCCCTTCCTGCACTTCACCTGTCCACAGCTGCTCTGGCACTTTGCTCCCGAGAATCCCTGTGGAAAGGGATAAAGAAATGAGGATGGCAGATGGTCTTGAAGGCTTGTTCCCATTCTCTCATCAACCTCCTCTCCTCCACACTAGGGAGATCAAGACTACACCCTTAGTTTAAGATCATAGCGTGTTGCCTGCTGCACCACATTCTAGGTCATGACATCTTTGAGGTAGCCAGTGAGAAGTGAAGGTTCCATGGGGTGAGTGTAGTTTTCTCATTTTAAGTTTACTTTAGAAATTAAGTCCACAGGTCATGATAGGAGACTTGAGCAACCTTATATCTATAGGCACCTCCCTAATCACCTTTACTTTCCTCCATAATAATGGTTGGGGCAGGGAGACCCTACTGGAAGTTTTGGATCTCTAGAATTCTGCATCCCATTTCATTCTTGTATATCCTGCTCCGCCCAAACCAAGATTATTAGACAGGTTTCTTTTCAGTTTTCTGTATAGAGAGTGATGTCTGTTTTAAAGAACTTTTAGCATTTGGCAGTGGCAAAAGCATTTGCACAGCAAATGACTAAAATTAAGCTTTCTTTTAGCTTAAGATGCAACTTGCTCCCAATGATCCTTGCTTAAAACTAGTGTTTCACTTATACTGGGCAGACACAGTGCCCCTAATTCAAGAGGACATCCCACCACTTCTTGTGGTTTTTTTCCTTAGTCCTTCGAAGGCTGACAGCCACAGACTGGGGCTTGCACAGTTCCTAGGACTGCCTGCACAGTTTTGCATGGAAAATCTGAGCTGGAACTGAGAAGTATCCCCACGGAGGAACTTGAAGACCCAGGTTTAATGTGCTTTGTCACAGGCTGTGTGGAAGAGAGCAAGCCCTTAAATCAACAGTGGGTCACCTACCGGAGGGCAACGACAAATGAAGCCGCCAGGCACGTTGCTGGCCACAGCACAAGTCCCTCCATTCAGACAAGGCCTCTGAGGACACACATCCACGAAGGTTTCACAGTGACGGCCTCAAGGTAGAAAATGAAAAGCAGCTTTAAAAGGTAGAAATAGTAACCTCAAGTTACTGAACAGAACCCCTCTGCCATGGGAGCCAGGCAAACACTAAAGCAAAGGGTAGGTGTTCAGTTCTAAGCCAACAGGGATCAAAGGCGATCAAGCAGATATTCTATGGGCGGCAACCTGATGGACCATCGCTGATGCAACGCCTCCTGTCTACACAGTAAACATGAGGTACACATCCCCAAAGCAACCCTCAAGGAGGAATGGATACAGAAGTGACCATTTAAAAAAAAAAAAAGGTAAACTCACACTCGGTTCTTTAAGGCACTTCAATTTCATAAAGTGAACGAAATAGTAAATGAACTGTTCACTACATTTCATTATTATCTTCTGTTTTATAGGACAGGCTACAACAGGCCAATGTACCTAAATAGAAATTGGCAGTTTACAGAGAAATTTTATCTGTGATATCTCTTTTCAGTGATATTGGTTCTTCTGTAACCTGTTTGGTTTGCATGAAAATACAGCTTAATATTCCCAGAGTAAATTTACCACAAAGAAAAACATGTTCTTTTGTTAAGTTCTTCCCTACAGTAGCATGACATAATCAATACATAGCATCTTGGGAAAAATAAAGGTAGAGATTGGTGAAAACACCCATAGTACACAGACCTAGCGAAACACCTGGGCTTTTCAACTAAGCTGGTCTAGCTGTATACAGGAAAAACTACCCTTGGATCTGAGACAAGTCATACAGGGCCCACTCCGTTCACTAAAGCTTCCACCAGAGTGATGGGGGGGCCTCACCAGTAAAGGCGCTTCGGCAAACACACTGGTAGTCATTGGTGAGCTGGATGCAGTCCAGGCTACCCTCAGAGCTGCAGGGGTTGGAGAGGCACTCATTGATGTCCCCCTCACACCTCTCCCCAGCAAAGCCAGGCATGCAGTGACAACTGTAGCCCCCGATCCTGTCCACGCACTGACCACCATTGAGGCAGTGGGGACCCTCAGCACAGTCATCAATGTTTTCTTCACAGAGTAGGCCTGGAAGACAGACAGGATACAGAACTTTGAAAGTATCTGAAACACTGGTCTCCTGCAAGGGACAACTACCTTGCTGGGACTTTCATAATCAGTCAGACTATACTACTCAATCTATAGTGGCACCTTTTAGGCTGTGTAGGGTGAAGTACGCTCCATCTGTGAGAGTTATCACCTTCCAGGTAAGCAGTATGAGGAAAGGAAAAGGCATGTTAGGACATCACATCTTCTTCCCACACAACAAAGAAACAGAATCCTATAGTGTAGGTGCTATTATCTGTCCCACCTAAAGACAAGGAAACTGAGCTCAAGGGAGGCTCAGTAACTTTTCATCAGTATCTTAATTTCAACTCAAAATATATAAAACAGCCCGAAGAGGACCTAATGTAGTAAATGCATAGACTATAACTATGGAAAATGTTGGTAAGAACTGAAACTGAATTTTGTATGATAAACATTTTAACTGTTATAATCATTATTTTTTATTTAAAAACAATACTAGAAAATATCCCGCTGAGAGTTCAATGGTTATTCTAACTAAAATGAACTACCACAAATGTAAATGAGCTATGTAGTATGAATATTTGTAAACATTTTTAGAAAGAAATAAAGTTATCAATAACTTTTAGACATTATTCTATGATTAATTTTAAAAGTTACAAAAATACCAGTTCTATATTCCTGTCATTTGCATTTGTGGTGCACATTAAAAGAAACACGATTTAAAAAGAAAAAGAGAAGCATACAGTACGTTTCATTTTTTATAGCAACAGGAAATATAAAATATGAAGGAATAATTTTAATGAGAACACACTACCCTGTCTGAAGATAACTTTAAAATTTTTCTGAGAGACACAAAAGCAGACTTAAATAGAAAGACATAACATGATTTGGTAAGGAGGACTCCTTGTGAAAGATATAAACTTTCCCTATATTCATAGGTTTAATGTGACCCCAATGAAAGCATACTAGAAGGACTCCTAAAGAGACAAGCTGATTATAAAATTACATAGAAAAATGAACCATGGAAAATATGAAGATCCTTAATAAGTAAAACAAGCTACTAGTAGATTAACAGAAAAATAGAATAAAAAAGAATGTCCAGAAAAAGATCCAAATATATGTGGGAACTTAGAATTTGATGGGATGTGTCATCTCAAGTCATTGTATAAAAGATCAAATATTCAGCACTCTGTATAAGGACAAGTTAGAAGTAACATGGCAAAAGTGCTTCAGGATTCTAGCACTTGAAGGAGATATGGGAGAATTCCTTTATAACCTTAGCATGTACAAGGTATGGCTAACTACAAGTCAAAATCCAAAAGCCACAAAACAAAACTGATAAATTTAACGTGATTAGAATAAAATCATCAGGGGCTGGAAGGGATATAGCTCAGTGGTGTTAGCGCCTGCCCGGCAAGCCCAAGGTCCTGAGTTCAATCCCTGGTACCACAAAAAATAGTAAATAAATAAAAACAAAATCTTTATGAACAAAAGAAATCATAAAAATTACAAATGTACATCTTATTCAACCTATCAATTCCATTTCTGAAAATTTATTCTACAAATATGCTTATATGCATATTTATAAATGTAAATGTCTATTCAAAGGGCACTAGTTAGGTATGGTTATGATTTACATAGTGCAAAGCCTCATGCACTCATGCATGAGTTTTAATGGCAAACTGGATCTAGGGTGTGTGATACTGTGATTAAGAGTGTGTGGTACTAAATTAGTCCACTGATTGGTTTAGCATTAGTCCACTGATTGGTGGGATAATGGGAAGGCCCATCCCAGACGTGGGTGGCACCAGCCTGAATAGAATATAGAAGGAGAGAGGGAAGGCAGGCTTGCTCCTTTGCAGCCTATTGCTGCTTTGCCATGGACTGCTTCTCCTCTGTGATGCCCTCTGCTATGCCACCCTGCCTTGAAGCCAGGTGACAATGGGCTGAAACCTCTACAAACGAGCTAGTATAAACCTTTCCTCCTTTAACTCGTGAGAGTCAGGTATTTTGTCTCAAAACAATAAAGTAACTAAGACACATGAGAATTCTGCAGCTAAAAAAAAGACTGAAGAAATTCTATATTGTGATATGGAAATATCTCCAATTAAGCTTTTAAGAACAAGTGCAAAATAATATGTCTAACATTCTATCTTCAGAATAAAAACTAAGGGAAATAAAATATCTATTTTTGGCTTCAATGCACATAAAGAAATTTTTAAGGATACTTTAAAAAACTACAAAAGTACACATGAAATAAAGTGGTGATTACTAGCTTGTGGGAGAAGGAGAACTTGGAGAAAATACACAGTGTCTTTCTACTGCATACCGTTTCTATTAATGTATGTATATTTTTGGTCTATATGCATATATCACCTTATTAGCTATTAACAAATTAAATTGCAAACAAGAAAGTAAAAACAAAACCTGTACGTGTGCCCAACCTCCTAGAATATTTGACATTTAGGAGCTGTGTCTAGCTTCCTGTCAGAATGGAACCACCAATAATCTATCAAGTGAGAATGAAATCAATCTCAGTCTGAAGCAAAACAGCAGGGATTGGTAGAACTGTTACAGATAACCCTTGAACTAGGGAACTGGAAGAGTATTGAGGCCAAGATCCAAAGCTCAGGTACCTTGACAGAAACAAGTACTATGGTAAATCTCATAATGATGTTAGGGACTACAGTCTCCTAGAATATTTATCAGTGGATGGAGACGTTAAGTCAGGATAAATAAACACAGTGTGTTCTACACACCTGGGAAAAAACACACATAGTACTACGTGATCAATGATAATAAGAAGAATAAACTCAAAGAGATTACTCCTGCACATATTATGATTAGACTCCCAAAGACAAAAACAAAGAATCTTGAAAATAACAAGAGAGAAGTGACATATCATATCACATACAAGGGAGCCTCAACAACATTAACAACTGATATTCATTAAAATCCATGGAAGGGGGCTGGGGATATAGCTCAGTGGAATAAGTGCTTGCCTAGCAAGCGCAGGGTCCTGAGTTCGATCCCCAGTACCGCCAAAAAAAATAAAAATAAAAAATAAAATAAAATCCATGGAAGGCAAAACACAGTGGGGAAGACACTCAAAGTGCTAGAAGAAAATTAGTCAATAATAATTATAAAACTAGTATTATAAACTACCTTTAAGAAATGGTTAGAAAAGATATAAAGTTTATTGCCTTATGAAAGGACCCATTCTTGAACTGGACATGTCTAATGTACAAAAGTTTATAGTACAGTGAAGAATTTAGGTTAGGTACATATTTATGTACTCTCTAAGATTTCTTAGTCTCTGCAGAAGACAGGTGGAAATTATTAAATAAATGTTGACCTGTATATTGTAAGAGACAGTAATGTGTATCACTTTTAGATTGAGGGAGTGAAAGCTGCTACGTGATCATGTAGATCTGTCTTTCTTCCTTTCCTTTGGAAGACTTAGAAGTCAAGTGCTTTAAACCATATAGACATAGTACAGAGAAAGATAGCCAAACCCAACATATGTCAGGGTACATTTGAGTGCCAAAGTGAAAACAAAACAATACATAACGTTGTGTTAAGCTCTTGATTTTAAGCTTTAACTAGCTATCACCAGAAATGCAACTTATTCTAACAAGTACAATTACACAAAGGAATGAGTTTAATAACAAAGAATTGGAATGGATGTTTACTTCTCTTTCAATGATGGATTTCTGGAATAAAGAGCTGGTCTTCTATACACATGACAAATTTTCAACTAAGGCTGTTTTCCCTTAGTTTTCTCTTCTCCTTTCATCTCATTCTTCAAATACATAACTACTCAACTAGCAGAGTACTCTTCTATTTTAATTCAGCCAACTTTGGATCTCTAGGAAGACTAATTGTCAAAATTCACTGACACAGAAGTCTGTAACAACATAAATAGTTCTCTCAAATTCTTTTCTCTTTGATACTGAGGACAATGAATACCTAACTATTACAGATGGCTTTCCATCTTCCCCCACAGGCCACTCAAAACTGGAACTTCCGAACTAAATCTCTCCTAACAGATAATAAATAGCCAGAGTTCTTGCAGGGAGAGTGGAGGCAGTAGCAGAGAAATGACTCCAACACTCAGTGTAGGGCTGCACCCCATCACCGTAATACAGCAGCACTCCTCAGGGCAGCAGTGTCAAACCTATGGCATGCATGCTGCAGCCGGCTATTTATTATCATTTTAATTCTAATCGGTTCGCCATCACTGCCTTATAGCACAGCCTCCTCCCGCTGGGATTGTGAAAGTAGGCAGATGTTTTCCTGTCATTCATTCCCTTACCTTACAGAGGCAACACCTGCCTTGCCCCTGCACAAAAGCAGGTAAATGTGAATTATTTATCCAGGAGACTATCAGCTGCTTTCATCTGAAGCGCCAAGAAATCTTGCTGCGTAGGCTAGTTTTGTTGTACTATTATATCAGTCTTATATTCTGTGTTTTCTGGAATGTAAAATGTCAAACCTCCCCAAAGAACTGGATCAGTGTTAGCAATACATGAGAGGATAAAATGGCTTACATCACCAGGGTGCAGAATTAAATGCCTGTAATGAAGCTAGTAGCAATCTAACTTTTAAAAATCTCTTCAACACTAAAAATGGATCTATAGCTTAGAGAATGGCTCAGACAGAAGAGCAGTATGGTTAATTTCATACCCCGAGTGCCTGGTGGGCATGAGCACTTGAAATGGTTCACAAGGTCAACGCAGGTGCCTCCATTGTGGCACGGCTGATTCTGACACTCGTCTACTTCATATTCGCAGTTGACACCCTGATATCCTGGAACACACTGCCAAGAAAGAGGACACAGAAAAGGATAAGGAATGTTGAGTCATGATTGAAAATAGAAGGGCAAGTAAGATCTGGCATGTTACTATAACCCTGACCCCCCTCGCCTTAGCTCTTACAGGTTCCAAACCATCCCACTCTTTGCTAATCACCCTGTGCAGGGCCAATATTCAGTTTACTGGCATTTATCTAATTCTCTTCTAGCTGAAAAAACCACTTTACTGGGGAAAAAAGGACCAAATATTCTGAGAGTTATTTTCAATATGACTCCTGTTATAGCTTGCGTCTAGAGGTTCCCCAAAGTCTCATGTAGTCATAGATGGGGCTTTTTCAGAGGCAGCTGAACCTACACTGTGTGATCTATAATGTGTGATTATGGGTGTGTGATTACTGAATCAGGCCGCTGACTGGTCTGGCATCTGCCCTAAGCCCAGTAATCTAAACAGAATATAAAAGGGTCAGAAAGAAGCCATATAAAGTGGCTTGGACTTGCTTCTTCGCTCCTTTGCTGTTTTGCTACCTTCTTCCTGACAACAACTGTTTCTCCTCTGCATGCCTGTTGGCCTGTCACCCTACCTTAGAGCCAGGCAATTAAGGACTGAAACCTCTGCAAACTGTAAGCCAAAATAAATCATTTCTCCTTTAACTTTTGGGTATTTTGTCTCAGCAACAAGAAAAGTAAGCTCCTATGCAAGACTTTTGTTCCTCCTATGTACAAATTCCCTCATCTTTAAAATATGCATCCCACGTGTTCTTGGGAGTAAATACACTGCATGTATGAACCTCCAGCTTTTTGGGAAACTGACTGAGGCAGGGATAGGGGCTGAAGAAGGTGGGGTAGCTGGCTACGGTTGATATAAAAGCTGGAAGAAACTCAGGACTGATGGAGGAAAACGACAAGTGAGTTAACTTTATCTAGGTCCTACTTCACATGTTTGCAGGCAGGGCAAGTCGCTCAGAGTATGTGACCAGCCGGCAGCAGAAGAGAACGAGGGGAGAAGAGCAAGTGGACTCCAGGAGGGAGGGAGGCTCAGAGAGGAAGCACGGGGGCCCGGCAGCGTCACCGACCAGCTGGGCTCTGGAGAGCGCTGAAAGGCAGCATCAGCTGGGTCTTTTAGTCCCAGGGTTTATCTTGCCAACGGCTCTGAGGTACTGCGTGTACTGACAGGCTATGCCAGGTAGGTGGGATCTAAATGACTAAAATCTGCTTATTGGAGCCATATTTAAAACAACTGGGTGCACAGAAATTTGGGGTTAGTGCTGGCAATCTTTTCAACCAAGGAGCCCCAGGCCACTATGAAGAAATAAACAACTAAGGCAACGGCAGAAAATCAAACCTTTTCTGGTGCTTGGTGGCCGGAACTGGTACCAATTTCATCTCTGTTCTGTTTTGTTAACATTCTGTTCTAACTGCAACCAGCCCAGACATTAAGAAGAATGTAAAGTGCCCCTTAAAAATGCATCCTTTCTTAAATATACACATTAACACTTAGCATGGTGCTATGGTAAAGCAAGTTGAGCCACTTTTCCTTCAAGAGATAAAATTATTAGCTGATTGTCAATGATTATGTATAAAAGTGATATGGGCCAAAAAGATATTGTTCACATTGGCTTATCCTAGCTCACGTGCCACTCAGAGAAGTTCTAGGAGTCACTATGGTGAGTGCCCCGAGAAATGCACCTGGTCATAGCTGCCAGGTCCAAATCCTGGCAGTGACCCTGTTAAGAAAAATGTTTCCAGATCACAGTAAAAATATCTTTCTAGGGCTGTACTAACATACAGCATAAGGCAGCTGAAGGAAATAGCAATGGTAATCACTAGTAGTAATGGCTAGTAAAAACTTACAAACTATAAACGTTAAGATTTAAGTGGCTAAATGCAATATTCTAGCGCTCTTTAGAGTTGTGCAACCTCTTGTGCACATTCTCATCTTTCTCACCTCACATCTGTATCCGCCAATGAAGTCACTGCAGGTGGCGCCATGCTGGCAGGGGTTGGACGCGCACTCATCCAGCTGCTGCTCACAGTAACTTCCCGTGTAACCCAGCGGGCACTGGCAGTGATGCGTGTTGCCAGCATTGATGCAGGAACCTGAGTTCTTACACAGGTTCTTGGCAAGCACTCCTGGGAGGTCCACAGGGAAAAGAAGCATCGCAGAAGGGCAAATAACACACATCAGATTCAGAGGAATGAATGGGCAAGCAAATCGAAGGCAAATGCCATATCAAATGCTATTGTGTAGGTTTTCACAACTCTCACTGCCAGATCTGTATTAAAAATAAGCCAGCCCTGAAAGTGGAAAATGCCTGTTTCCTTTCAAATACTTTTCCTTTTGCAAGCTCTGAAGCCTACTCCTCCACCCTTTCTCCAGAGCTACGCCCCTCACTCTCTGTCCTTCCCTCTTACCCCACAATAATAACATCTCCCTGAAAATGCCACTGACCAGTCCGTACATGCATAGGTGGCTCCTGAGCCGCGGAGCAGAGCTCACCTTTGTTAAGGGCTGCCACATCACAGGAGACATTGGGCACGTCGCAGTATGCACCAGTCCATCCAGATGGACACAGGCACCGGGACTCGGCCTTTTCCTGGACACAGGTGCCTTTGTTTTTACATGGAGACTGACTGCAGAGGTTCACCAGGGTCTGAAGCAAAGGCAAGGGACACAGATACATCAAAGTCCAAATACCAGAAATGAAGAAAGTAAGTTATATAATATTACAAGGAATCAAGAAAAGCATAAGATTTTTTTTTTTTTTTAAAAAGCCTTCCTCTAAGCCTTAAACTAGATCCAGTAGTCCAAGTGCAGGTCATCATTTTCATAGTCTTAAATTTCTCTTTGTTCTTCTACTGAAAAAGTGCTTAGCACTGAAGTTTAAGACTTTGAAGAAACCCAATAGATAAAGTTACTCACAGTGCTCTAAACCTGATTGTTTCTACACATACAGCCGCCCAGTAGGGCTAGAAAGAAAGAAGTGGGGCTGTCAGATGTTCTTTGCGCCAACCCTGCATAAAATCCACACGGCTCTTGGCCACCTCTGTCTGGGGGAAGGTGAATAAAAGGGCTTAAAACCTGTTAATAAGCCTAGAACTGTCAAAGAATTGATTCTGAAAGGGAGAAAATCAGGTTTATGAAAAACAGGGCAGAGAAGTAGGTCACAGCCACAACAGAGACTGCTGGCCAGTAGAAGACACCAGGGTGTGACCCTGGGAGAGCGAGCAGCAACCCACAAAAGAATGCGCTCCAGAGCCACAGACTCAGTGCCAAGCTGCTCAATACATGGAGGTGGTTGTTCATACATCCAAAAGAACCAAAGCCTTTCTGAAGTGCACCCTACATATCAAGCTAAATTCTGACGTGCATTCCCAAATTCTTTGGAGTTCTCTCATTCTTGTAAGGATAAAGTTAGCATAAAATTAAACACAGCGCTGTTGGGAATCATATACTGGATCCTTGGAAAAGTCTAACTCTGGGATGGATCCAAGTCATATATTGCTCCTTAGGAGCTCAGTTTCTCTTCCCTGAACTGAAAATATAGATCTGTTTCTTATGAAGACTCCTTTCTCCTAACACTCTATGAAAATGTGCACACATTTAAATTTATTTTTACTAGTATATGTGTGCAATATGAGGGTTACAATCCTCACAGGGAGCTGGTACATGTACACAACACAGTTTAAATCTCTGTTCACTCCCTTCCCCTCCCCTCCTGCCCCCTGCCTCCACCTTTCGGTCCACTTCCCTTTTACAAAAGATCTATCTCCCTTTTCCCCGTTAGCTGTAATTTATCCTGGTCTTTGTATTTGCAGTTTCTCATATAAGAGAAACCTTGTGATATTTAAGCTTGAGGGTCTCACTTATTTCACTTAGCATTATGGTGTACAGGTACATTCACAGTCCTACAAGTGTCTCAAGTTTAGTTTGGTTTTAAGACTGCTACAAAATGGCAAGACAAAAACGATACTGTACTTGACCTTTGAAGACTTTATTTCAATTGCTTTTTCCCTTTTTGTGCTCATTTTCCACAATTTGTTAGCATTCCTCTATCAGCCTCGTAATAATTTTTATGTTTGTTAATCCATATCATATTGATAGCATTGCCAGCTTGGAATCCAGCTAGTAAGAAACTACCCACATGTTTCTCAGGGATGTGCCTAAGAGCCACACTTTTCTCTTTTAGAAGGGGCTTGTTCTGCATAGGAATGAGCACGTATAATACTTAGGGTCTGTGCAGGAGCTGAGCGAATGGGAAGGGAGTCGATTACCTGGCAATTCCTCCCAGTGTAGCCCAAGGGGCAGGTGCAGCGGTATGTGCCCAGGCCATCAACACACGTCCCCTCATTTAGGCATGGATGAGAGTTGCACTCATTGATCTCGTGGAGGCAGAAGGGACCGGTGAAGCCCACAGGGCACAAGCAAGAAAAGGAGTTAATCCCATCCACGCAGGTGCCACCATTGAAACAGGAGCTGAGGAGCAAACAGGGAGCAACCTCAGTAAGGAAAGGGATTTTTCTGACTTGGTATTTCCTGGAATTTGAAATGCAAAGGTTCTAGGATCTAAGATGTTATAGCAGCAATACCCCTGAGCATGCCCAAAGCCTATTATCCACTAAACTTTGCTTTCTCCCCGACTAGACTAGTACCAGTATTCTTTCTACAGCCAAAGGTTTAGGAATATTTAATAGTCTGAACTTATTGTAGATTCCTAGGGAAAGTGAAATTTTCTGGACTTTTTTATTCTTCTGTAGTTTCCCACATCATAGTTTTATTACTACATCAATTCACTGTATATAAAAAATGCTAAATATATGCTCTTAACTTTAAATTTCTTTAAGAAAGAGAAACAGAACAAATATGTTGATAATATAAAGAAATAAAACAAACTCCCCAGAAATTACTTAAAGAGTAGTAACAAATCTGCAAAGAAATAGGAATTGTTAGAACAAGAGACCAAAAGGAAAATAGAACAGAATTATAGCTCCTTATGTTCTCTAAGCAGGCTTTCCAAGCTTTTCATTAAGCTTTTCAACTTCTGACCTCTGACCTTCTAACTACATATCTACCTTGTTAGGAGTGGTGGTGCGCGCCTGCAATCCCAGCACTCGGGGAAGGGGCGGTGGGAGGACTCCAAGTTGAAAACTAGCCTGGGAAACTTGGAGACTTAGTGAGACCTTGTCTCAAAAGGTGAAAAGAGGCTGGAGATGTAGCCCTGGACTCAAGTCCCAGGACTGAAAAAAAATTAAATATTGTATGTCTGTTAGGAACCAGGAACTGGGTGATGAGAGATAACTCTGAAGTGGGACCCACACAGAGGCCTCATCCCTGCCCCACAATCCCAGGTTCTTCCCCTCTCTCCCTCAACCCCCTCAGACACCAGTGCTCAAGTGCATGAGCTGCTTACCTCTCAGTGCACTCATCGATGTTGTTCTCACAGTGGACTCCGTCAAATCCCAGCTGGCACTTGCAGGTGTAACTGTTGACGTAGTCGGAACAGGTCCCCCCATTCTTACAGGGCTCACTGAGACACTCATTCATGTCTGTCTGGCACTTCTCGCCAACGAAGCCAGGAAGGCACATGCAGGAGAAAGTGTTCACTCTGTCCACACAGGAACCTCCATTCTGGCAGGGATCTAAGCCATTACAAAATAACCAGAGCTCAGAACAGCAGCATCCATTCAACTTAGACTCCTACCAGTGGGCGATCTAAATCATGCTAAGGGCAGCACAATTCCGAGTGGTGCACTTGGTCTCTTCACAGTATGTTGCCCTGAATCCCTCATTTATGAAAATACATTCAGTAACACATGTCTGAGATTTTTACTTGCTTAACTGATGGGATAAAACTAATTTGTATCATCTCTAACAACTTCTTTTTGCTCTTTTTGAGAGAGGGTCTCGCTGTGCAGTTCAGGCTGACCTTGAGCTCACTTTGTAGCCCAGGCTGGATCGAAGGACTGCAAGAACACTACCAACAGGCAGCATAACCAACCTGCCAGAAATCAGTAGAAAGACAGTATGTAAAAGGCAGCCATAGGAGAGAAAATTATATATGCAGGAGTGTATGAAAGAACTACAGAACACTTCTCCTCAGAAATAATGCGAGTAGGGCAACTTTAGAGAGCTGAAGAGGAATGTCAGCTAAGAATTCTATTTTCTGTGAAAATATCTTTGAAAACTAAAGCAAAATCAAAACACATTTAGACACAGAAGAGTAGTAAAAATTCATCACCAGGAGCACCACAGAAAATATTAAAGAAATGTCTTCAGACACGAGGAAAAGGAAACATGAATCTACACAAAAGAATGAAGAACTGGACGTAACTGTGCAGGCAAAATAAGGGCTTTTAAATTATTTTTGAAATTTCGTTTTTAAAAAATTTAGCATTAAAGCAAAAATAATATATCTGAAGGTTTAATAATACATAAATTATATATAAACATACAACAGAGTGCAGGAGGAGTGTGAAAACAAGTTCCCTGTTATAAGGCTCTTTCTCTGTGTAAAGCAGTATAACTGAAGGGGATTGCAGTGAGCGGAAGCTGCATACTGATGCCTCCACGCCAACCACAAAAGGGATGTATCCCATATGCCGGTGAAGAGAGAAAACGTGATCATAAAAATCACTCAAAAACACAGCACTGTTACAGTGGGGCAAGAAAGTGAGACTCAATACATACGTTTTACAAAAACCCATTTTAAAAACACAAGTTCAAAACAGAAAGATAAAAAAATGCACATCCTAATAATAACCCAAAGCAAGTTAGAGTAACTATATACCAGTATAAGGCAAAGTAAAATTCTGAGCAACAAATATGACAAGGGTTAAAGAAGATAATTTAATGATAAAGGAGTCAATTCTTCAAGAGTATGGAACAATTCTGTACGTATATGTGCTTTATATCACAGCTTCAGAATAATTAAGCAAAATCTAAGAGAAATAGATAAATATAAAATGACTTTGGAAGATTTGAACGTATTTCTATAAATAATTGATAGAATAAGTAGACAGAAAATCAAAGAGGATGCAGAAGATCTGAATATATTAACTGATTTGAATTAATAACATTTATAAACTAGCTCAGGCAGCATTATATTACTAGAAAAATTAAGCTTGTAGTTAAAAACTCTACTAGAAGAAGATTCTATGCCTCCTTTTTTTGAGTAAAAATATTCTAATTATATACAAACTCTTCTGGAAAAAAAAGGGAGAGAAAAAGTATAAAACTTTTGAAAAAATAGGAGCTACATCTCAGTGACCTTGGATTAGACAAAGATTTGTTAAATAAGATATAGGAAACAGAGAGTATAAAAAAAATAAGAAAAATACCTTATACTCAATTTCATCAATATTAATAACTTTCTCTGAAAAAGAAGACCAAGAGAACCTGTAACTTCTTAAGAAACAGTACAGCAAATATCTGAGAATTTATATCTAGAATATAAAGAATTTATATATAGAATATAAAGAACTCTTTCAATTCAATAAAATATCACAAATAACAAATAATTCAAGATTTTCAAATGGCCAAAGACTTGAACAGACATTTCAGAGATCATATGAAAAACTGGTTAACCTCTTTAATAAAGAGGGTAATGTAAATTAAAATTAAAATCATAATGAAACATCACTATATACCTACTAGATAAACCAAAATTAAAATGACTGATATTACTAAATACTATGTAGTTAACTAGTTCTTTACAATTCTGATTGGAAAGATAATGGTACAACCACCTTCAGAAACACTTTAGCAATCTCTTAAATATTGAAGTTACATAACTTATCATAGAATTCATCCCTTCTACTCCTTGGTATCTACTCAAGAAAAATGAAACCACATGTCATGATATTTTTATTTGTAATACCTCGGGACTGAATAAGTCTTCAATGGCTGTTAACCAGTGAACTATACTACAGGCTGAGAATCCCTAACAGTCTGAAATGCTCCCAAATCTGAGTGTGAACATGTATCACAAGTATAAAACACCATAGCCAGCCTCATGCAATAGGTTACAATCAAAATGCAGGTACAAATATTACATAAAGTTGCCTTCAGGCTTGTGTGAAGGGGGTATATGAAAAAAGTGAACTTCATGTTCAGACTTGGGTGGCATCCCTATATTATTTCACTATGCATAGATGAATACTCCAAACTCCAAACAGTCTGAAAGACTTCAGATTTCAAGCACCTCAGATAAGGGATGCTCCATCTGTATATCCATATAGCAAAATGCTACTCATCAATGAAGCAGAATAAACTACTGGTACAAAGAGCAAAATGTACCAATCACAGACATGCTGACTGCAGGAAGTCAAAGCCTCTAGCCCAAAAAGAGCATGCTTATATGATTGCAATTGCATAAAACAGTAAAAACAAAATGCCTGCTAATGCATAGCGACATAAAGTAAGCCTCTAGTGGTACGAGACGAGAAGTGGGAGGGAAGACTAAATTACAGATGGACAAGAATACTCGCGGGGGACAAACACATTCATTACCATAGGTAGTGGTTTTGGTTAGCAGATCGCAAAACGTGATGAGTTATACACTTAAAATACTTATAGTTCACTGTATTGTCTCTCAAAAATATGTATGAGAAAACTACCACAGCACTGTCCCTATCTGATCAATGTTCAAATGTCATATAGAAATGCTTAAAAGAGATTCCACTGCCTTGGTTCCTAAAGACACTGACTTCAAAAGGAAGATCTGAAAACACCCGACAAGCACAGGTGTGTGATGCACACCTAAAACCACAGCTACTAGGGAGGTAAACCAAGAGGACATTGAGTTGAACAAGGCTGAGCAACTTAAGGACATCCTATCTCAAAACTCAAAATGATGACATTGCTAATTTTGAAAGGTCTTTGTTTAAATCCCCAGGACCACCAAAAAAGAATGACAGGTATTGCCAGTGTCGGCATTAGAGACAGCAGCAGCCCCCGAGTTCATCGCTCCCTGCTCCCTTGGAGCTGCTTCTCCCTTGGAGGCTTAGCGGCTGGCCAGCATACTCACTGGCAAGGCAGTCATCGATGTCCTCCTCACAGTCCACACCACTGAAGCCCGGGGGGCACTCACACAGGTAACTTCCCTGGGTGTTATGGCAGAGGCCACGGTTCATACAGGGCTTGGAGACGCACTCATCAATGTCAATCGTACATCGCTGACCTGGAAATAAGGAGCAGTGAACTGCCTTAGTCTTTGGAAGCCGATTCCCACAAAAATCTATGTGGGGCTTGAGCTTAGCTGAGGGGAGGAGTACTTGAAGGACACCTTGGTTGGTGTCCTACTTTAGGAAGTCCCAGGAAGGCTTTGTACTCCTGGGCAGTTTCTGCTAAGGTACAAAATCTCCCTCTAGAAATAACATGGCTTGAGACTTTTGATTTGTAGTCTTCGGCCACTAGAGGGCACCAAAGACATGGACAATTCCACAGCAACTCCTGTGCAGACTGAGCGCTTGACAACCCACAGGCAAAGGAGACCAGGCAGGGCCTTCGCGACATCTGCCAACCTTGTCTAAAGCTCAGGAAAAATGCCTGTGCTTGCTTCTTCGCGCCCACTGTATTACCTTGCCAGCCAGGTGCACACAAGCAAGTGTAACTCTCAAAATTTGGTGCCTCTTTACAAACAGCAGCATTCTCACAGGGATTTGGAGAACAGGGAGCCAACACCGTTTGACAGTTCTTGCCTGGAAAATAAATGAGAGTTCAAGATAGAGAACCAGCCAAAGAAAGAACAATTTCCCCAAACTGTATGCTTAGGATGCTTTAAGAATTTAAGTCTAAGGCAGTGGTTTGGAGGCTGTGGAATCTGAGATACTCTGATCCCCTGGTCTTACACTGTTGACTTTTGTAACCCTCGGAAAGTTATTTATTTTTCTAAGCCTTCCTCATGAATAAAGAATTAGGAGGGTATGCAACTCTGAGGATTTTGAAGGATTAAATGAAAAACTATAAGAAAGCCTTCATTTGCTAATCAGATGTATAGTGAGCATTCAAATGCGATCAGGCCACAGTCATCTTCACTGTCAGGAGTGGTCACCAGATTTGAACAGCTACATCAAAGGAGACAGTTTCTGCATCTCCATAGCTAAGACTTAGCTACACAGAAGCTCAGCTTCACAGATACACCTTGGTATCCTCAGGGCAGCAACAGCAGCATAGCCTCCTCTTCCTATGACCCAGCTACCCTGTTGTGGGGATTGGGGTTGACCAGAAGGCACATCAGAGGTGGAAAACAGGGAGGGGGGCTCCAATTTCTGGGCAACTTGTCTCCTTGTAACAATATCAGCATGTCACTGGTATCTGCCCACCAACATTTTCTGCCTTAGCACATTAGATATAAGCTTCTAGTAAAATAATATTAAATGAGAATGTTTCCATTAAAAGAGGGATGAGGTTGTTTTTAAGGTCAAGCTATAACAAATGCAACTTTACATTTTATTCTAAAAATTTGTAAGAAAAAAATACTGTAAAATTTCACCCCAATGGCCCCAAACAAGTTTTTACCATCTGGTCAGAATAGTGACAGCAAAGGACAGCAATTCAGCTTTGCTAGGCAAACTCTACGAAGCTTAGAAATTTTAGCCACATGGAATTAAAATGCTAACCTACATATGGTCTTTTGGTTAGATTTATTTCTCCAAGGCTACACACTGTAAATTCTTTAACTGGATTATTCTCTAATGAAAGATCAATCAAAAATTCTTAGTGTATCCAACCAACTAGGTTGAGGATAATACAGGTTTTTTCAAGATGAGTGGACATCTATGACCCACAGCAAGTAATCCTGTGAGGTGGCTGAGCATGGTGACAGCTGTGTATATGTCCCCATGGCTGTCAGTTCCAAGTCTTCACTCACAGGATGATCTCACTAACAACACACAGGATCAGCACTATCTCTGTGCAGTGATGTGATTCATACTATGCTCAGGTCTGAGGTTCATCTGAATCTTCTGTAACTTTGATTTTATAAGCCAGGAAGGTTAAATGCAATTTCCCTACAGTAGGATTTCCTTTAGTTTGCTACAGAGAACAGTATAGAGCAGAGTCTTTTAGTTATACTCGTGGACCTCCTGCTGCTCTACCAGCTCAGGATCACCATGCACTATTATTCCCAACACGCCAAGATTCCAGGAGACGAGAAACACAGGCATGAAACCAGCAAACCCATGATCCATGGTTTTGTTCCAGGGGTGAGGGACTGGAAAGCAAGGCATGCATAAGCACAACCAATCACAGGATAGCCATAAGAGAAAACAAAGACAAATGCCTCAAGCACACAGCAAAATACCACCTGAAATGAAGAACCCACGATGTGAAGCGAAAATCACATGGGTTCCTTCTCTGGGTGTGAACCATTACTCAGGGTAATGCCTCTGAGTGAGATAGAGGTACTGAGCGTGGGGAAAGGAACGGCAGATACCAGCACTCAAAGACTGATGGGAAATCCTAGACACTCCACTTACTTTTCTGAGTTTCCTCTGGCACAGTTTTGTCATGTATAAACTGGTTATAGGAAATTCTACATTGTGGAATTACTGAAGATAATACTAACTAGCTCAAAGTACAAAAAGTATGTGGGTTGTGGCTGTGTAGCTCAGTGGTAGAGCTCTTGCTTAGCATATGTGAGGCCCTGGATTCTATCCCTACCACCACCTGAAAAAAGTGTCTAGTATAGTTTATAGAAATGTGGTCCATTTCAGTGACAGACGAAACCATCAGCTACATAACAGGTTTCAGCCATACATAATTTTTTTAAAAATTCAAAGCATAAAGAGGGCAAATTTATTTCTCCATCACATTGTTTTCTCAAAACTCAAGATGCTGTCAGCAAGTGCAGGAAGGACAGCCAGGCAGTGATTCCTCAGAGCAGCACCAGTGCCCTACAGACTTGGATCTAAGACTCAGACACATGCCCTGATATGACAAGGCCTCCCTACCCCCACCCTGCTGGCACCTGCAGCACCCACCTGTGTAGGGCAGCTCACACTGGCAAGTGTAGCCATTAATATCATCAAAGCAGGTTCCTTGGTTCAGACATGGATTTGAGGCACATTCATCAATGTTCACCTGGCAGTTGTAGCCTGTGGACAAAATGGGAGATCGTACAGAGCAAAACTGTCCACCTTCTCATTAATTGAAATATCAACTCAATTAAGTAAAAAATTAAGACTGAAGTCTTCTCTTCAGGCCACTGGACACCTCCTCATTCATTTTGGTCACAAGTGCCTGACACAGAGTCAGATGATAAGCGGTCAATCAGTCAAAAAAGATGGAAGAAAGAGCAACCTGTCCTAACCCTGAAAACCTAATGCTCCTCCAAATACAGGTAATTTCTTAGTAATGGCGCTAAAGTTTCCTTAAGGCTGAAAAGCTTGTTACTTGATGCAAATAAGACGTTTTTGTATGAAGTTTCTAGTCAGAGAAAGAGAGAAAATGTTTTTGAACACAATCAATGATTCTGGTTTATGCTCATTCATTCATCTGCAGATTCCATCATCAGTGTGGCACTTCCTGAAGTGACTGTGCTGTTTTCTCTTGATTTAAGGCATGAAATTTACTCCCAGTAAAAAAAGGGAGAAAAAGAATGAAGGATTAGTAGGGATAGCATGATACTCAAATATTGAATACCTTTGTATTTTCAACATAGTGCGGCACACAGCCTTAAAACAGAGAAACTATAACACCTTGAAGAAGAAATTGATGGTCTAGAATACACAGGTCTGGGTTCAGTTGTGCTCTACTGCTCACGGGGCAGGAACACTTGGATTTTACATTGTGGTTCTTAGTTTCCTCACTGATAACCAAGTCTCAATGAGATCAACAAAGGAAGGTGCTTTGGGAGCTGTAAGTTTCTTTGTAAACATAATACAATGTATCACAAAATTAATAACTGAAATACAGTCTCAAAAATTTCAGGTACAGGCTAGGTATCCCTCATCTGAAATGTTTGGTATCAGAAATATTTTTTTTATTTAGGAATTACGGGGAGTTTGGAATTCTTTCTTATAGACAATAAACTATCCTAAGGCTGGGACCCAAGCCTAAACAGAAAATTCATTTATGTTTAATATACACCTTATATACACAGACTGAAAGTAATTTTATACAACATTTTAAAATAATTCCGTACATGAAACAAAGTTTCACACATGAGGTGAGATGTGGACTTTCCACTTGTGCCACCATGTTGGTACTCAAAAAGTTTCAGATTTTGAAGAACTTCTGGATTTCAGAGTTTTGGATTGGTATATCTGTTCTGTAATCAAATAAAGTGACTCTAAAATGTTGTGATGTGTCACAACAGCTAAGTACAATTTTTGAGTGGGTAAATAAGTAAGTGTAAAGATGAGTATAAATATAAACAATTCACCCATTCATTTATCTCTCGTTAGTAGAATTACAACAGAGACAAAAGGGAAAAAAATTTACATAATTCTCACTCTACGCCTTTTTCCAGAAGACAATAGGAAACTAAGTATTTAAGAATATCTCCATGTACAAGGGTTTGTTAGAACACATGGCTAAATTATCACAGAACCAAACCTAGATCAAGAAATTCGCCATGAGACACGTGTCTAAAGTTGTGTGTGTCTTACCTGATCGTCTGAAATACTACTGTTTCAACAGCTTGCCTCTCTCTAGATAGAGGCAGAAATTATATCTACTCGTGTTGTTACTCCCCAAGTGTCTCACAAACACTAATTGCTCAAAACGTGCTCCTGAGTGGGTAAGAAATGAAACAAGTGAAGTAACTGGTATGCAACAAGAGGACGACAGAGGCCAGAATCCGCGCTTTTTACCTTTAAAGCCCTTCTTGCAAGTGCACTTGTACCCATTCACCAGATCGTCACAAGTCCCTCCATTCTGGCACGGGTTAGAAAGACATTCATTTTTGTCCACTTCACAGTTGATTCCAACCCAGCCTGCATCACAGAGGCACTTGTACCTGGAAGATGGCAGAATTTTGTTCTTATGAGAGGCCAAATGCGCAACGGAGTCACAGGGTGAAGTAAAGGAGCTCGTGAAGAAGTGAGGGAGCTCATATGCTAATCTCGGTTTAATCTTCTCTCGCCATATACCTGTATCACCATAATCATGATGTAAATCATACGGGCCCATCTAGCATGTTTGGCTCACCAAGAAGCTAGTGGAATTGATTAATCATGGCAAAATTTCATATATAAGCAGCTGTTTGTCAGATATACTGGGCCAATCTAAAGGAAACACTAACATACATAAATCTGCTTGGTTTATTATACACAAAACAAAGGTAAGGCAAACCTTAGGGTCCCTGGTTTCTGATGCAAAACAGTTAACAGGAAATAGGTTAACATCAGAGACTCAGGAACACTGGGGAGTTCCTAGGATGCTTTACATCTGAGTCACGCTTTGTTCTAACCTGAGACCCTGTCTCAAGGAGACACCTATGGTATTGAGCCAGAAAACACACAAATGAAAATAACTGAAATATGTATAATCTCTGATTTGAATATCATAGCATTTAGAATGGGGAATCAAAACATGATGTCCATTTCTTAGACTAAGAACAGAATGGATGGGGAAGGGTGCTTTGAAGGCTGGTATACTCTGAAACAGGAATGTGGAATTAATTTATCATTGAAAAACCTTTGTTTCCCATATATCTCTAAAACATTTTTTTCTTTCACCTCTTGGAAGCTTGGCAAATGGCAATGCGCAAAGCCCTATCTTACGGCAAAACCAAAGATTACCCCACAGTTCCAAAAACTACAAATATATCACACAATTCTGAGAGATACTCCAACTACAAATATTTTATGAGAACTATATTGAAAGTTGGCTGAACCTTAATTCCACCCATAGTACGCATAGGTACTATAATAAAACTGAGTTTGAGGAATGTTCTAGCTTGATTTTGCCCTCTGCTTCAACATAGACCAGCTCTATTTTATTCCTCAAACTCAATCTTGTAATAAGTATTAAAATATAATTGCCAAAGATTCATGAAATAAGCCTGGATTCATCACATGAAATCCTTCTGATCACTTATATTATAAGACAATCCCGTTTTCCATCTAGGACATCAGTCATAGAAGGAAACCCAACTTCTTTGGACCAAATGACACTCTGGAAGACTAGAAGAGACCACCAAAACCTTCAACCAAATTTCAGGTCCAGTTTCCAACTGACTTCTCCGGGGTAAATCTCCAGCTTTCTTCTTCATGTTATCACTAGTAGTAAAAACCAACTGGCTTGACATGGATCAACAAGATACTATTGACACATGGCCACTACTCACCCACTGAGGCCCCCAGTACAGTTCCCGTGGAGGCAGGGGTTGCTCAGGCACTCATTCACCTGCGAGTAGCAGCTGAGGTGATGGGGACCTTCAGGGCATATGCAGCGGAAACCATTCACATCATTGATGCACGTTGCACCCTTGCGGCAGGGATTGGAGGCACACTCATCGATGTCAATATTACATCTCGGCCCTGTAGGGAAGGGGGGCAGTGTTATGCAAATGCAAGTGCTCAAGGAATAGACCTGAACTATGAGATACAGATGCTGACCCTCTTTATCTGTACAAGCTGTAAGGCACCCGAGGGTGCCAAATGTCAAGATTTCAGAAATAAGACACTCAAAAGCACCTCATGCCATGCAGAAAGGTACTAAGCATATTAGCATTTAATAATGAAGTAAAGGGAACAAAATGTCGTCCTCCTTCCAACTTAGGAATGGGGAAACTTCACAAGGCATTGAAGGAATGACAATGTCATCAATATCTTAATAATGCTGTTTGTACTCCAAAAATGTGTACTCAAAAGTGTTCGCACAAAAGCCTTCATGACATGCTGTCTTGGTTACTTTTCTCTCGTTGCTGAGAAAAAATACCCAATGCCCAAAATGAAGGAAGGAAAGGTTTATTTAGCTCACAGTTTTTGGAGGTTTCAGTTCATACTTGGCTGGTTCTGAGGCACACTGGCACATGGCAGAGGGCAACAGTTCATGGCAGCAGAGCACAGCAAAGCAACAAGAGCAAGAAGGGAGGAATGGCCGCCAGCAGCCTCTTTCTCTCTCCTACATATACAACCTATCCGCCCTAGGACAGGTATAGCTCTCACACCCGTAATCCCAGCATTGAATCATGGATCAGTCATAAACTCATAACTGCATGAGGATTTGGGGGGACATGCAGACACAAACACATGCTTTCTGCCAGCTTGCCATGGGTTTATTTCTCCAGTTTGCCAACCTATTACATTTCTATCTGTAGTAAATCACAATTAACTGGAACGCTTAGTCAGTAGACTAACTTAGGTTAATGATTAAACTGACTAAGAAGAAAAGCTATTGTTTTCATTCTTATAGTTTCATTAATCTATTTTCTGCCTCAAGAAGCAGTCTCTAAGCATAATTTTATTGTTCCCTAGTAACCGAGAAAACAATTCAGTGTCTCCCAGTCTACTCCAGTGGCTCACAAACTTTAATATGTGAAATATTCCCTTAAAGTTCTTATAAATGAGATTCTTGGGTCCTATTGCCACAGATTCTGATGTAGGCCTTTCAAACATTAGATTTTTGGGAAATTCTGCCCTAAGGAATTATACTTAACATCCTGTGATGGTACAGATGATGGGAGTACATGGAGTTGAAGTTCTCTCTCCACAGCATACCCAGTACTAAGGTGTGAAAGGGCGTTTTTGGTAGCCTTGGTCTTCATTGCACTGGGCTGAATAAACTAATATGTGCCAGTTTTACAAGTGTTTTGATTTGTTAATGTTTCAATAACTGAGGCTGAACTACATATTCTGAAATAATGTGAAATTTTGAAATTTCTCATAATTCTATGAGTGAAATAAAGCAAGCAAGTGCTATGAAGGAATTTATAAATGTTAAAGACTACAATGTTCCTGAATCAGAATTTTTTAAAAATGCACTTTGTTTAACTTTAAGAAAGAGTAACCCTGCATTTAGAACAGGAAATTCCAAATGAAACAGACTCACACCCTTTAAAGTATGGGTATTAACATTTTTTCACCCTCTGTTGCTCTCCAAACCATTATTGGTGGTTCTTGTGATGCAGACTCGTAATCTGGAAATGGTTACACCTTTCCTCTAAGTGTTTTATTAAGAACTCATTCAAAAATATTTTTTCCTTGACCTTGGCCACTGGTTCTTTGAGATGTTTGCCACTGGCACCAAAGTATGAGCCAGAGTCCTTCAAGCACAGAGTTGCCTGGGTCTGCAGTGCACTGAAGGATGACAGGAAAGAGCCTTGTTCAATGTTTGCCTTTCAAGAAAGCATCTCCACAGATGAGACTTCTCCCAAATTTTCTTCATACGCTGTTCTGTTTGCTTGTTTGTGGTTTGTTGTTTGAGAGATAGGGGTTTCAATATGTTGCCCACACTGATTTGGAATCCCTAGGCTCTGGTGATCCTGCCCCCGAGTATGTATGTACTTAGTGTGCTTGGGGCCTTGCACATGCTAGGCAAATGCTCTACCTCTGACCTAACTGTGCAGCTCTTCATTTGCTATAAAATTTTCCCTACAATAAATATACAAGCCATCTTTACGTGAGTGTATGAAGCACCTTCTTTCCCTGCTCTGTGGACTGGTGGCCACTCCAAGAGCTACTCTCTCAGCGTCCACCCAGCATCAGAAACAGTTCAACTATACACCACAAGGGGTTTACAAGTTGCTGAAATGAGTGATTTTTTCATGTTTTCATGCAGTAGGTACTCAAAGAATTGGTATTTAATGAACAACATAGTCCAGACTCTAGATTCTGGCTGGACAGCAGAAGGGTTGTGTGTGAGTCCTACTCATTCATTTATTCAGCAACATCTTTGAGTGCCAGATACTGCTAATAGGATGATTAAGGAGGGCCCTGCCTTCCAGAAATTTACAGTGCTCTCTCTGACCCACTAGCTGAAAACCCAGGTCTAGCAAGTTCTATCTCTCAGCTGCCTTACTGGTTAAATGAGTGCAGCAGAGCTTCCCTTATGGACTGTCAGGAGAATTTAAGAAGATGGTAGGTATGGAGGTGCTTTGGAAAACAGAAAAGTAGTTTGTAGAACTAGCACATGATTCCTTACTTTCCTTCATTTAATCAGTAAGTATCAAGAGGTCCTAGGAAAAGAGAATTTCTTCTTTAAAAAGAAAAATAAAGCTCCCCCTTAAATCTTTTAAAGCTATTATTAAAATAGTAGGGAAAAAACATTAAAATAAAGGGAAAGAATAAAATGCCTCTGTTTACCACTCTTGGGTATACACAGTCATCTTAGATATTTTCAGCAGTTGATTAAAAAAAAAAATCTCAGGCACAGAAAACAGTTCCAAGAATAGGGTACAGCCAGTAACCAAAACATTCCATTTCTTGATCATGTACTCTCACATGACACCTTAAGTTCATTCTTCCTTGACCTTGCTGAGTGGCTGAATTAAAAAGAGAAATAATATGATTCACTGACATAAAAAATAAGTCTAGTGGAAAGCCTTACAGAAATCTGAAAAGAAGCCACTGATGAGGCTGTGCAGTGCAAAAGGAATGAGCCCTGGCTCTGGGTCAGACCACCAGGGGTAGACTCCTAGCTGCAGAGCACAGACAACTTTGTATCACCCCTCTGAACTGTGGATTTCTCATGTATGGATACACAGGAATGACAACAGCTATGATTAAGTGAGATATGGCACTTATTTAGTTTAGTATCTCTTTCAAAATAAGTCCTTAATATATGTTAACTATTCTTTTTACATTACCTATTTAGCTATAATGCCTGACAATCCTATCTAGCAGGGATTGTTGCACACTCAGTTGGTGTCACCTGATCTTGGAGCACCAGCTTTCAGGACACAGGAGTCCATCAGGCTACCACAGCAATGCAGGACCTGGGCATGAAAGCTTTCACCGTAGCTGGCTTCTCGGGGATTTTCAATGCATAGGAATCACTGAGACTGACTGGTGCCACAAACATTACTGTACAGGGTCTACAGTCACACCAAGCAGTTGAAATGTTTGTGAATCAAAGAGCAAAGTTCCTAGGAAGCAAATGGCAGCCATTCTCCTCCCTTGGCTCTGTTGGCTCTTGACAGATTCTGTCAAAAGCTCTCAAGGGAGTTTCTCACCTGGGGAGCAAATGACCACATGGAAATTATTAGAGTACTACTGCATTAGTGCCTGCTGTCCACAAAGAACAGAACAGCAGTGTATTCCTCTGATGATACCAATCACAACTTTCATGTCAGCAAAAACCAGGACTTCTCAGGAGCTTCCAGAATGTTCTGATCAGGAAGGTAAAGATGAAGGTAATATTAACAAGGAAAAAGAGGAGAGAAATGTGTGGTGTGCATATGCACAAACGCAAATGCACTATTGTTTATACTTTAGGAAGAATTATATGCAAAATTATTTTACTTTCTTCCTTCTGGGCAGAAAAATCTCACTCTTGCTAGACAAATTAGAATGGTCTCCTCAAATAATAACCTCAACCTTTTGTGAAGAAGAAGGGCCCTGAGATAAGCAGTCGGTGTTTCCATGCACGTTTACCTTGGGAATGGCTTTACAGAAGGCACTGCCTACTGCCTGTAGGAAAACAAAAGTGGCTTTGGTGGCAATTTAACTCATGAATAGCAACGGAATCTTATAGTTTATTGGGGAATTATTCTCAGGCAGCAAAAAACATGAGGTCTAAAAAACCTTAATTGGTATGTTTTCATTTAGAAAACACTTAATAGCTACACAATGATTTAAAGAAGCACAGAAACAGATTTCTACTTCCAGGGAGACCAAGAAACAGGAGACATGTGAATGGTAATTTCCCCTTAGATGTCATCTCCCCAAAGTGGTGGCTGAAAAGGCGCCCATACACGCAGCATACCTGTGAATCCTGGCGCGCAGACACAACTGTAACGACTGATGCCATCCACACACACGCCGTGGACACAAGGGCTGCTAGCACAGTCATCAAAATTAATTTCACAGTTAACTCCTGCAAAGAGAGGACCAAGAGAAACCATTCCATGTAACCAAACAAATATCCCAGCTTTTGCTTGTGACACTATGCATTAATAAGTTTGAGGAATTGGCCAGGCCAGGTGGCACACACCTATAATCCCAGCACTAGGGAGGCTGAGGCAGGAGGATTGCTGCGAGTTCAAGGCCAGCCTGGGCTACAAAGTGAGTTCAAGGCCAGCTTGAACTGCATAGTGAAAGCCTGTCTCAAAGAAAAAAGTTTAAGTAGCGTCCAGGCAGAGCTGGACAGAACAAAGCAACTTGTCTCAAAGAGTACAGTTCACAGTCTTCCAAGGAGAGGGGGTGGGGATTTGAGGTAAAAGGATGTTATTAATCGTACTTACCCATTATTTATTTGCCTTTTTCACTGTTTGAAATTCACACTGATGGTGCAAAGGTAATGGGGGTAAAACTGTTGGCATCTCTGCAAGAAACCAGGCAGCAGCACCAACCTGAGCTAGTGGTCACTGCCTCATCACACTCTCATGCCCACAGTTAAACAAACTCAGGTGCCAGTTTCACCTAAGGATGGCTTTCATAAAGAGGTTAAAACAATTAATCAGAGCTTTATCAAATCTCAAACCTAGAGTGTATCTCTACCATTTCATGTGAGGAAATGGGAAGTACACATAAAGTACTTCTTTTCTCCTTCTTTGCAGGACTAGAGATCTTGAGCTTGAACCCAGGGAGCACTAAACAACATCCTGGGCCCTTTTTGGTCTTGGTCTCTCTCTGGCAGGTGGAAATCTTGTGAAACCCTCTTTAAAAATCTTTTTCAAAAAGGATGGGGGACAACCTGTAGCCTGAATGGAATAAAAAGAGAAAGGAAGGCTTATTGCTTCCTGTCTGCTCTGCTGTGGGCTGTTTCTCTTCTGAGATGCCCCTCTGCTATGGTCCCCTGCCTTGGAGCCAGCTGCCTATGGACTGAAAGCTACAATAAACCTTCTACAAACTGTAAGCTAAACTAAACCTTTTCTCCTTTCACTTGTGGGTGTCATGTATTTTTGTCCCAGCAACTAGAAAGTAACTAAACAGTCATTATTATGTGCACTTTTCACTGCTTTCCTCCATTCCTCTCAGCAAAGCTGACAGTCCAGCTGAGTCACCTCTGTTTTAAAGATGGCACTTCTGACTTGCACCACACGAGGAAGGGCAAGCTCAGCTGGGAACTGAGCCTACTCTCTGGCCATACAGCTCCATGCTTTCTAGCATGCCATGGTTTCTTGTAGCGCTAAGGCTAGCCCTCCTTTCTAGTCATAAATGAAAAAGCAATCTCCATATTCCCATATACAAGCATGTGCCCTTAGGAGTTACTTCTAGCCCTTGACTGGCAATGCTTTTACTCTCAATTCCTGAAGGCAGCCCGATGAAGCCCTGGCAATCCAAGGTGGCTCTAGCCCAGTGGTCATTGTCTACTCAAGTAGGAGCTGACATCTGGGTTAAGCCCAGTCAATGAACTTCTATATGGGGATTTGACCTATGTGACCTAGGGCCTACAAATTGCCCTGCTTTCTCCAAAGCCTTCTATTCTATTCCTGCTAAGAATCTATAAGAGGCTTCTGCGTTCCTTCACTAAATTATTTTTTAACCTGTATATGATAAGCATTTGTTTTTTTCTTCATTAAACCATTTTGTTGTTTCCTTGTTTATTCATGACTTCTTTCAGCTATCTCCAGCTGGTTTACTGTTACATGAAACCCAAAGAAACTAATTACTCATACATTAACATCAGAAAAGCACACATGAGAAAAGGCAACTAAAGTGACTCTGAATAGTTCATCTAAATTTAATTACTCAGTGAGTGAATATCACAACCAAAACCAGCCAGCAACAATGTGTCTCTTCTCTGCATACCCTCACTCAAACACCAACCTACTAAAATGGACCATATTATAAATGGGTCAAGGATTCATACTCTGTGAGAGCCTCTTCATAATGCCCCACTTAATGGACTTTCCACCTGGGTCCTGGCACATACAAGTTCTTTCTCCACCCATGACAGACCAATAATTCTTCATGTTGCTGTAGCTCTTTGCCTGAATTCTCCAAACAGCTGCAGGAATGGATTTGGCAGGGTTCTGAGACCTTCTGGGCCTTTCTCTCCATGCTGCCTGCCGCAGAAACTTGTATTTACCTCTTGCCTTTCTCAGTGACAGCTATTGCACCATGGCCTCTCTGTCCTCCCCAGAACACACACCTGATATGTCCTGAATAATGATACAATCCCGCAGAAAACAATCCACTCAGCAACCCACATTCACTCCGGTTTCCAGTGAGTTTGTTATAACGCGAAAGATGACAAAGCCAAAAGCAGTCCCTCCATTCTAAAGGTGTCCACTCACTGCTTGTAAGTCGCTCAGATTTCTTTTCCTATCGCACTTTCTCATGTCTGGGGATCAGCCCCGGGAGCAAATTGCTTTTGGAAGCTTCACAATGATCTATTCAGCCCTTTGAGGCAGTTATCTCAATGTGGGGAGGGGGAGGCATTCTCAGCTGTGAAGGCATGGGATGTTTTTCGTATGCTTGAGCAATTCAAAAAGGACTTTGTTTTTACACTTGGCATGTGTGAGGCCCTGGATGGAGTCCAGAGCCTTTGACAAGTTGGAAGAAATGGATGTGGAAATAACACAATAACACGAGTGCGGCTAACTACCTCCCTACCTCTGCCCCCTACACAAGCCATTTTCCTTAAGTTCAGGATGAACTTCTCAATAAATCATCCCTGACATTGGCAGCTTCCTCTCTCGCAAAGGCACATATCAGTTAATCTTCCACTGATACATTTGCTTTTGATCTGAGACACAGAACTTCTCTGTCCATTAGCCACGGTTGTGACCATAATCACTCTTCAAATATAAAAGACAGAATCCAGTGAAAACCAAAATAGTGCTGTCTGAAAAAACAATTCAAGTCTCCTCAAGAAGGAGCAGCAGGCCCACACACCTAAAAGGGGCCTTCCAGCAGCGTCAGGGAACATCACGGAACTTTGAGCACAGGCAATGAGTTCTGCACATCTCGGGTAACAATCACATGATGTACAGTAAGCTGTCTTAAATCCCCCAGACACCTGAGGCCCTGATGTGAGTGGCAGAAGAAAAATGTCACATGCAGGAAAGAAAGAGAGAAAAGAAAAGAGAGAAAGAGAAAAGAAAATGAGGAAAGAAAAAGGGAGGAGAGAAGACACGGGATAGAGAGGGACGAGAAGGCAGAAAAATTCATTAATCTAAGTGGAAGTGGCTTAAAGAAAAATAGAACATCCATCAAGCCACAAAAGCAAGAGAGTTTTTGATTTTAAAAACCCCACATGTTGAAGGGGTATGCCTGATTTAATTAAAAACAGAGAGAGATAAAATCATTAGATTGGCAGAGTTATGGTCTTCAACTTCTCCACTGAACAGAGTCATCTGTCTTGGAGATATTTATGGCTTCGGCTCTGCTTCTCAGAGTTAGGACTGTTTATTAAGTTTCTGAGCAAATGTCAAGAAAACTAGAGATGTCTATATGAACTGTGTTTGGGAAACAGTGAGACCCCAAGCACGCACAGCCACTGGTGCTTACCTGACGTGCCCGGCTGGCAGTTGCACTGGTAGCCATTCACTAGGTCGATGCAGCGCCCATCATTGAGGCATGGACTGCTGTAACACTCATCAATCTGGTCACTGCAGATGGCCCCCATGTACCCAGGGTTGCAGATGCATGTGTAGGAATCGATTCCATCCTGACACTGGCCGTGGTGGCAGGGGTCGGGGTCACAGTTGTCAATGTTCTCCTCACACAACAGTCCAGTGAAACCTGGAGAAGGATGTGACAGAGGAATCTTGAAAACCAAGGTAGACACTGCACACCTCAACCCAAGGGCACAGGGAATCGTTAGAATTGCCAGTGCTGAGCAGTGAGTTTGAGAGTTTGATTTAGAAGGCCAGCCTGGAGAAGTGAGCTCTAAATGAAGATTCCCAGTCAAAGCAGCAGAAATGAAGCGCTTTTGTGATGATAACTGATTTCCCTTTAAAGATGCTTTAATTTCAGCTGCTGCTGACATGTTCTCAGGGGAAATCCTCTGAATATCTTCATGTATGTGCTTATGTCTGGATTCCTGTCCTCCCAAACCCAACCCACACTAGAATTAATGCTTTTGTGCATCTTCTCTGCCCAACTCTGACCTTGGAGAACATAGAATATTTCTTTATTCCTGTCAATCCCTCCCAGGGTGCTGCGCACATACTAGGTTTTTAATAAATACTTGTTGAATTCAATGAGTGAACCAGGTACGAACATGTAAATGAAAAGGAACAAGCAAAATTCCCCACATGCAAGGCTTCATCATATTCCACCTCTTCCTAGAAAGCTCCATGAGGCCTCTCACCGGGGTTAATCATGATTTGAGGGTTTTGGCCTCTCATTGGGTGAAGCTTATGCTCCACAAGAAGAGTCTGGCCTGGGAAGGCAAAGCCTGCGGCTTCTCCAACAAACACAGTAGCATGTAACAAAAATGCAAGTGCAGGGTCTCACCGGAGATGGTCTCACCTAAGTAGGTCTGACTGGCAATATTAACTTTCTGAATGATTTGAGGACTAAGTTCCCTTTTCTGTGACAAAAAAGAAACCATTTATACAATGCCTATAATTCTTTAAGAACCCATTCTCTAAAATAACAATGTCTTGAAATAAATTCCTAACATCTTTCTCAAGCAGCCATGTAATACAAAGCATCACATTTTCTAGTATTTCTAGGCTTTCTCTATATTACTGACCTGCACAGAAGCAAATGTGTAACAGGGGTATTTGGTTTAATAAAACCCACTCCCAAGAGAGAAACGTGGCCAGAGACAAAGTCATGTAGAATATGTGTGAACAGAACCTTTTGGATGGTAGAAGCAAAAATCAGCAAACAGCCCCAAGCTCTCCCAGCTACAGCTCTCTCCTGCCAGTTACACGCCTGCTCCCGACGAAATCACCTCCGGGATGCAGAAAGCCACTGCTCAAGCACACACTGAGCACTTAGACTCTTTCCCAGCCACAGCCCCAGGAGACCGACAGATCCCTACAGAAAGCCCAGAAACCAACGGTTTTCCACAGGGATCCTTTTCTTTCCCAATGGAGTCAGTCAAGCCAGCCAGAAACTCCCTGCTACCCACGTCGATCCACAACAACATGAGCACCAACGGGAAGTCCTGGCCTGACCACTGCCTTTGTGGAGGAGGCAGGTGCAGGAACCGTGGGAATAGAGAAAGCAGCGGTGGTTCTCCCCACACAGGACAGCACCCCTCTGTGTTCTCCAGCAAAAGAGCTGGCAGAGGAAAGTCGCCCCAGTGTGCAAAGAGCTCTCCCGAGGGAAGAAGAGTGAGCAGGTGCTTACCTGTGGCACACTGGCATTCATAGCCGTTCGGGTGATCGATACACTTAGCCCCGTTCAGACATGGAGTACTGGAACAGTCATCGATGTCAATCTGGCAGACCGGCCCCGTGAAACCTTGAAGAGGCAGAGTGGTGACGTAAGTCAAAGACTAGCCTGTATCCTTCTTTACTGATAGGATGATGCCCCTGGGGGTGGGTGAGGCCCCTGGCATATATCGGAGGGATCACCAAACAGAACAACTGTCCCAAGCAGGCAACTTGAACACCTGAAGGAGGACATGGTCAGAGACTCTTATCTTTCCACCTCTGCTCTCACCTCAGGAGAGAAACTGGTAAGACACATCATGTGGAGCTACCAACAAGGGACTGTACCTCAGAGGCAGAGGGACCTTCTCTCTGATGAGAAAGTGGAGAGGCTTCTGTCCAAGGGAGACATTTGGCATGCCTTGAACAAAAGCATCGAAAGAAAAGAGACAGAGAGAGGATCCTGGGACAAAATCTTGGCGTTTGTTATAGGTCTGGTCTGAGGTTAAAATGTGTAAAAATAATAATCTCACAGAAGGACTGTGAGAACATGACTTGTGGAGAAAAAGATCTGAAACAGCCTAGAACTTGGGCTTCTGTGACTGTGAGTGCCCTGCATATACACACATGGTCATGGCCACAGAACAGACTTAGGTGTCAGGCCACAACCAATTTGAAGACAACCAGCAAAAACCATTCTACACACACACCTCTCGCCAGATGCTCCCTTGATTTCCTCACCCAACCCCCACACGCCCCCTCTTTGGCCCTCCCTGTGGTCAGCTGGCTGTGTTTTACAGGCAGACGGGGCAGGTGGTAGGCACTTACCAGGGGGACACAGGCACTGGAAGCGACTGACTTTGTCCACACACTGCCCACTGTTCACACAGGGGTTGCTCTGGCATTCATTTATCTCTATTTCACAATGCACACCTTTGAAACCTACACAAAACAGAACACACACATGGCTCAGAAACATAGCAAATACAGTAAAAATGTGTGGAGATGGATACAACTTTTTTGAGCATAAAAATTTCTACCCAGAGAAAGGGGCTTTGCCATAATGGGAAAGAGTTCATAATACTGGCAGGAGAGTGGATATTGTGATAGATTCCTATTAGCGTAAAGAGGTGTGACTTCCAAAGACACTGATGAGACTTAACCTGCAAACAAAGACACTTTTTCTGTGATCAATTCATACTTTCTGGACAGTGCCAGCCCCAGTGGATCGCCACTGCATCCCAAGGATCTGCTGACTTGAAGCTTCTGTTGCTCTCAGGGTATAGGTCAAACTCAGGAGGGCCTTACAAAACCAGAGTGGCTGGAACCCATCATCAGGCACAACAGCTGCCCTCAGCTGTCCCTTCAAGGTAGACTTGGCTGTGTCCTTGCTGAGCAAGAATGGTTTCCACAGAACACAACTAGGCTTGTGCCTCACTTGAGATAAATGGAAATTTCCTATATAATTGTGGACCAAATCCCTTTCTATAAGTATTTATAATATACCAAACTTGCTATTTGAGATTCTTAGGGTAAACTGTCTCTTAAATTTTCTATTACATGCATTTGGCTTCTGACATCATCAGCTTGTTTAATTTGCTGTACATTGCTATAGGGGTTCCAGCACTGCAGTATTTACAGAGCTCCCCTCTGAATGTGAGGGGTATGCCAGGACTACTATCTTCCTACAGTACAGAGTCAGCCCAGGGAATTACAAGCAGCCCTCATGGATGGAACTGCAGCAGTTTCCAAGGCGTCCGTAGGGACAGTCCAGGGCAGCCCCTCCTCTTACGCCAGCACTGCGGGTCCACTCACCTGGCATGCACAGGCAGGTGAAGCCACCTATCTTATCCAGGCAGGTGGCATCATTCTGGCAGGGGTCTGAGTGACATTCGTTGATGTCCATCTCGCAGCGAGGCCCCGCATAGCCCTTCAGACACTCACAGTGGAAGGCACCATCTGTGTTTACACACTTTCCTGCATGTTCACAAGGATTGCTGTTGGCTGCAAGACACAAGCACTCATTACTGGGCATCCTAGCACCTGCCAGTTTCCACAAATGTGAGCACCAGAGCGGTCTGCTGGCCACACTATGGCCTGGCTTGTGGTGAGCTCACTCTCAATTTTCTACTTTCTTCCTTAATGTGAAGAAAGAAGTAGGACAAAGGTAATCTCCACTGGTGTGCCTTTCTGCTATTCTTTTTTTCTAGAAGTCATGGAATTAGGACTTTATATTAAGAATCAGGGGTAAGGTCTTCCTTCCATGTATTTAGTTCCCAGAGTGAAGTCTGTGGTTAAACTAACAATGTTATCCGGAAGCAGCTGGCATAACCAGGAAAATCTGAGGTCTGGGTATAACATGTTACCGGGGCAGACTACACTCCTGTCAAAACTCCCGTGCAGCTGATACGCACTGTAAGCAAGGGGAAGATCATTGCACTCACTCATGGCACATTCATCCACGTCTTCTGTACAGTCGGCTCCTTTGTAGCCCTGTGGGCAGGTACAAATGTAGTGCCCATTCAGAGGGTTGGTGTCACACAGTGCCCCCTTGTGGCAGGGATTGCTGATGCAGGCATCATCCAGATGACATAAGAGACCTGTCAAAGGGTGGTGATAGAGGTTGGGGAGAGGCAAAGAGAAGAAAGAAAATGTCTCTCACTTAGAGAAGTTTTCTCTTTCACCGAGACGGGAAAAGCTTATGGGTAGTTATTTAAAATCCAACGCTAAGATGTACAGTCAATTTCCCCTTTGTCTGACATACCTCAGGTACATATAGAAGGTACCAGGAAACAATTTGGTACTCCAGGGATCCCCCAGCTGTGCCTCTCTCAGGGCAGACACATGGGGCACAACAGAAAGTTAGCAGGAAGATATAGGAAAATTGACACATCCTCTGTAGAGTGTGCCAGATTTGGCGAACAAAAGTAAAATCCAGTTAAATTAGAATTTCTGGAAAATAAGGAGTGTTTGCATGAGAGTATCTGAGACATTCCAAGGCCCCTGTATTTTATCAGGCATCCACCTTTTCCAGTGTCACACTACCCGATGGTCATGGGCCACCACCAGCTTGCTGGCCTCCGAAGAAAACAGCGACAAAATGACCACAATTAGCCTCTCCTAGGGTAGCCCTCTAAGAGCACCAGCCTTAGGTGTCTTCACATCTCGGAAGACACCGCAAGCCTTGCTGTTCCTCAGTTTTAGTGTGAACTGCACTTTCCACTCAGCAACTAACTGAGGCTTCTCCCGTATCACTAGACGTGTGCCTCTCAGAAAGGGAGAAATACATGAATATTTTGAAACTTCTGGGCAGAAAGTTCTCTCTGCTAAACTCTATTTTCTCATCATATTTGTCACTACATTGCTCTTCTACTCTTAGAAACAGAAGCTATTAAACCGAGAGGCCAGAGTACAGGGAACTTTGTAGTGTGAAGAAAATCTACCTTAGAGGAATATTTTCAAAGACATTGAGAGTTGAAATATACTCCAATGCTTCTCCTGCTAACTCCTGAGTAAGTGGATTATTCCTTTTTCAAATGAAATCTGTGAATCCATTTATTTGTCATCTAGTCTTAATTTTTTTCACTCTGAGGTCTTGAAGAGCTCTGCAGAGCTCCGAAGACCACAGTTACTAGCTTTCAGTGTCTGCAATGAAAAATCAGTAATGCACGAAGCTGAGATGAGAGGTGAAAGTTCTATGGAAGGAGATCACCTTCTCAGCCCTCCAACTAGCAGACTACATTTCCAGAAGAAGAGTCCTGAGGGTTACCCTCCTATAGATGCACATTCACAGCACACAGCTGTCAGACCAGAGAAAAGGCCGCCACCCTGTGTGCTTTCCACCCCTCCATTCCCTGTCCCCAGTCCCATCCTGCTGCTGGCCTCACCCGCCTTCCCCTCCGGACACATGCAGGAGAAGGAGGCCACACGGTCGATGCAGGTGGAGCCTGGGGTGCAGGATGCAAAGGCACAGTCATCGATGTTCTCACTGCAGTCATTTCCACTCCAGCCGTTCACACACACGCAGCCATAGCCCCCATTGCGGTTGGTGCAGGTGCCTCCATTCTGACAGGCGTTGGGTTGCAGCAGGCACTCATCCACGTCCTCTGTGCAGAATTGTCCTTTTGGAGGAAAGAACCTCTAATGAGGGACCTTAGGTCTCCGAGGATTTGTATCATACCAGCTCCTGTGTACTCTTCACCATCACATGACCTGCTCCCAGCAGTCCAGGCTTGTGAATTGTAAGGCCACTTTCAACGATACAAATGATATGTGTTCCAAGCAAGTCATTTCAAGAATACAAACTGCTATCCCTAGAACTCTGACAACACGACAGTTCAGCCTTCCCACCAAACAGATCTTTTACTCAGATCTTTTTTAAAACAAATTAATAGTCTGTTTTCTTTTTTTAAGAGCTCTGTTTTAAACCCCAGGGACAAGAACAAACAAGAAGAGTGAGGAGAGACATCCTAAAACACAAGTAAGAAAAACAAAACTCATATATCAAAACACTAGGGCAACTGTTCCAAATCTGGGTTGTATCAGTGTCAATGTCCTGGTTGTGATACTGTACAGCAGTTTTGCAAAATGATCTTACTATTGGGAAATACACAGTAAAAAGCATTGAGTATCTCTCACTAATTCTTACAACCATGTATGGAACTACAGCTATCTCAAAAACTGTAGTTTTTTAAAATGTTAGAGCAAGCAAGGATAGAAATGTTTGAGGAGATAAAGAATAATGAAAATCCCCGGTAAAGTGTGGGTATAAAAGGCCAAGAACAGAGAGACAGAATAGAATGTGCTGAGCATGAGGTACAAAGTCTGCCCAATGTAATAGGAAATGGGAAAAGGATCGGTTTGCTCTGCCTGGAAAACAGACATGATGATAACCATCAGACTGTGGGTGTGATACAGGCCACTGCTACAGCAATGATGGGACTGTGGCTAAGGCCAGTTAGCAAGGAACAAGACTATGTCTTACATTCCTTACAAGCAAAGAGTCTGTAATTAACAAAAGCAGTTCAGTGCCAAGCGATCTGAGCTGTAAAGTAAACTAATGAATTGGTCTTAGTTGGAGACCCTTACAAATAAATTTGGATACCTAGCAAAGAAACTAAAATTCAGATCATTTGAATTCTCTAAAACATGACAAGTTGCTGAGACTCAAAAAATATCATGGTCTCCTTCATTCTTCCTTTGCATAAAACAATATGCAAGCTGGGCGTGGTGACTCACACCTATATCCCAGCACTAAGGAGGCTGTGGCAGGAAGATCACCAGGAGATCCAGGACAGTCTGAACTACATAAGGAGACCCTATCTCAAAATAAAACCACACTCAATGATTAATTCAAAAAGGCAGTCTGATGAGGAATGAAAAAGCACATAGTATCTGTACCTAGAAAAGGCCCAGGCTACCCTTAGTCCCCAGAACAACTAATGAGTCAACCGGCTGGGCATGTGAAGGTCTAAGCATGCTTAGCCATGGAGCCATCACTTCTGGCAAATGCTACCTGTGTCTACCTAACCTAACTGAATGTCAGTTCTTTACTCCTGTTCAACCTGTACCTCCACTACTACAGAAGTAACATCACTCAGTCACACGTATTCGGCTGCACACCTATCTCCCACTACTTGGCTGCAGGCAACCTCAGTTTAGGGAACTTGGCTGGTGTCCCCAGGGAAGCCCAGCATCCAGCATGGCAGGATGGGCATGTGAGGTCTCTGGACTTCTGTGTTAGGCATCTCCTTTCTCTGCTCCTCCCTATACTCCATCCATACAGTGCCTGAAGGAATCATCCTGTTCTTATATATTCATACCCTCTTAGCCATAGCTGACGGATCCAGGTTGGGCACCAAGTCCAAGCTGCATCACTGTCTCTTTCCCATATTACTGCACTCAGAATGCTGTCACAGGACCGAAAGGATGAGATGGCTTGTTTGCAAGGAAAGTGATACGGAAAAAAATCGGAAGTGCTTGGAAAGAAAAATAAAATCATGGTGACAATAAAATTGTTGGTCCCTGTTGTTCCTGAAGCCCAACTGCTCCTGAGCCCACTTTGTGGCACAGCTGTTCTAAGAGATGTAACCTGCGAAAGGTTTGTATAATTTGAGATGAGGTTCTGCCAGCTGCAACTCAAAGTACTGCAGAGCCGGCAGAGAAGGAGTGAATGAGCGAGGGAGGAGTTAGAGTAAGGCATGAGGGAATGCAGAAGTGAGATGGTGAGAGAGTAAAGGCCTGAGTGAATGAGCGGGTAACGGTGGGAGTGGGGAGGAAGTGAAGGAATCAACGAGCAAACAAGGAAGAGAGAAAGGAAGGAAACAAGGAAGGGAGGGAGTAAGAGAAAGAGGGAGGAAGATGGAGGGAGGGAGGGCATGAACTCAACAGCAGTCATCTCCCCCAGGGCAGATGATGTCATCACAGAAAACTTTGCTCTTCTAGCAAAATGCTACTTCAAAGTAATGACAGCTGTGTTGTTAGGACGCAAGTGGGATTGAGAAATAAACATGACTAACAAGTAGGTGAAGAGCTGTGTAACCCGGAAATTGTTGAGTCATGGCTACTATACATACTCACACTACCTTAAACAGCCATGCTGCCTCCAAAATACACTAGCTTACAGAATGAGACCAAGTGAGCTGTTTTTTTTCTTTATTGAAGCTCTATGATAAATCTGAGTATTAGGAACTGTGTCTTTAAAAGTAACTCATATACAATTCTTATGCATTATAATACCCAGCCACTGAAATACTGCCATAAAATAATTAAATGAATAAGTAGACTAAGCAAAATATTTCTTCAGAATGGAAATGTAGCACTCTTGCAAGATGACACCAGTAGCCATGGATTGCCTACCATGAAACAGCATTGCTCTTGGGGCTGTCACACGCACATGCGCGTGCACACACACACACACACACACACACCTCATTATAGCTCAGGAAACAGGATCAGAGTGGCATATTACATGCTCTGTGAGGTAGTGAGTGCTGGGGTTGCCTTACTCAAAATTTCTGAGCGAAGACTTGAGGTGTGCACCTGACCACATTAAGCTAATTCTGCATGTCCTGCTTTTCCCCAGTACACACAGCTATGTGGAAGGGGAGAGGGCGGAAGAGGTGGAAATTAGAATCAGGACTCACACTAGGGGATTGCTGGAAAACTTGTAACTGCAAACTACTGTCCAAAATGGAAATGTATTTTTGGGTTATGGTTCACTGTTTTTCAATGAGACTGGTTTGTGAAGAACTATGTATGTCAGACACTAGGCCTTAAAGACATGAACCTAGAGACCTGAGAGCATTCTGTCTACAGAATGGAATACTTCTTTTCTCAGGTTCCAGGACACTTCTTCAGAAAAATGTTGCCTCCCAGTCTCATTTCTGTCAGGCTTTTTCCTTCTTATTACAAATCTATCAACCAGTTCTGAAATTTAGAATGCTAAAAATAGTCATTGGGGTGGCTACAATTTTGCTCCAAAATTCCCAAAGGAATGTGTAAGATACTGCACTTTTCATGTCCCCACCCCATTAGAGGAGAACCAATGTAAAAGCTTAACATGTGGAAAAACAAGGATCATAGGAGATGTAGTCCAATGGTAAAGTGCTTGCTTCTAGCATGTGTAAGGCCCTGGGTTTAATCCCCAGTATTGCAGAAACAAAACATATTTAGCTGTGCTTAAAGAGAAAAAAAGGAAAAGAAGATTTAAAAAACCCAAAAAACAAGAAGGGGGAAGGAGAGGAGAAGGAAGGACAGGTCAAACCCTGACCAGTCTGAGTCTACATCTCATGTCCTTTGAAGCAGCACAGGTGATTATACATCAAGATTTGCAGACCGAGGCCCTGATCCTGAGCACTTACAGCATACCCAGAAAGCATAGGTGCTCAAGATAAAAGAACATGCACGTATAAAGTAGTAAGGGCAGAAGGTCATAAGATACCAGAATAGGCAAAGTCCTTCATGATTCCATAGGGAGATTAATTACACACTGGCTTTCTGGCTTTTCTCACCACTGCATGGCAAGAAAACAGTAGCTTGGACTGCGGGAGAGAGGCCCACTATAGGATGAAGTTATAGTTAAGTCTACACAGAAGATAACAAAATGTGCAGTGTGTTCTCTGGATAGGATTTTAAAGAAGCAAAGGTTGAGGGTGGTCTGAGGATTTGAATTTGAATAGGATTCAGATGACAGGCAAAGGCAAGTGAGGCAAGACCCGGTCAACACTGCATGTGAAGATGAGACAGACAGTAGCATACGGGAGGGAGGAGACATGAGTGAGTTTCTGTCTGCAGGGAGAAGACGAGAGAGCGTTGAGTTATGAGCTACCTAGCAAATGTGGTGAAGAGGGAGTGCTGTATTGTGTCGGTACTCTGCCATACCACTGAATCTTTAAACCAGACAAGCCTCAGCATGCACCGTCATCATCATCTGTGTCAACACAACAACTGTGCTGGTGAACTCCCACAACAGGTTGCAGAATGCTCAGTTAGGCAAGTTTGTAGGGCAATAATTATCCCACTTAGTCATTTCTTCCTGCAGCCACTACAGGCTACTGCTGACTAACATTGGGGCCATGGCGGTTGGCTATGTGGGCCTTCTCAATGCCATTTCCTATGGGCAAGAAAGAAAGGAGTGACTTGTTTTGGAAACCACCCTCTCTAGGACTCTGGACTAATCTAGTAGGAAAGGTCGCACTACCCAATCCTTGGCTGACAGCTTCAACACTAAGAGCCACCTGTAGCTACAATTTCCTGGCTCATCAGTTTGCCTTGTAAATATACACAAATCCTACCTCTTCTTGGTACACCTTTCTCTAGTCACAAGTTTCCTGTTGGTTCCTCAAATATTAAGTTCTTCCCTACCTTGGTGTCTCCGCACGCACTGTTTTCCCCACCCCCTCTAACTGCTGTGGCTGCTTTTTCTCACCCTTCAGTCCTCTCGTAACACAAGGGGATCCCTAGATGCACATCTCCCCGTTGTTCCTATCACTGCATCTACCCCACTGCATACACCCTGGCGTGTATCACGAGTTGTACTTTTATATCTATTTACTTTATGCGCAGGACTCTTCTTCCATTAGACTGTCAGCTCCGGGAGAGCAGGGACTGTGTCAGCTATCCGCTTGGATGTACACTCCAGGCACTGGCCTAGACACTTAGGGTCGGTGTAAGCACACTTTAAAAAATATCACATCCAAGATTCCCATTGTATAGATAAGGAAGCCAGGACCAGAGGTATAGCAACTTATCCAAATTTGCATAGCTTGTTCTAAGAATGAGAAATACAAACTGGACATGGAAAATGTTAAGCTCCAAAAAGGAGTGGTAGGGTGAGACTGCTACAGCTTAGTTTTAAAACTGGGAAGAGGAATCTGACCTGATTGTTGAGGGACAAGGCGGGACTGAGAAACACAGGGGAAGAGGAAGCCAGTAGTGCTTCAGATGAAGACAGCACAAGCAAACCATCACCAGTAGAATATATATCTCACATTGGTTTTGCAGGAGTAGGATCATCTCAACATTCTTTTTTATTGCCCTATCCTATGGTTTTAAAACCACAGGTTGAATGAGTTAGGATTATGGGCCTGGCCTATGGCAGTAAACACAACAAAGTGGATGCAAAAGGTTTATACCAAACTGGGAACCATGACCTGGGCCTCACTAGCATCACACTTGGGACAAGTGAGCAGTGGACCATTAAACAGACACCATTTATGAGCTGTAACAGTTCATTATAGTTCTCTCAAGGTACCACAAACAAACCATCAATCTGGCTTGGAGTTACAGGTGACTGGCAAGAAGGATGAAGATGACAACCAAAGAAAGAAGAGAAGAGAAATGATCGCTGCACTGCCGTGTTCTGTGAGAAGCCCTCACCCTTCCCAGTCATCTCTCAGCTGTGACGTCTGTGGGAAAAAGCTTTATCACATCAATGATCCTGTTAAGGGTCAACTCGCATTGTAACAACAATCCCCACAAGTAAAAAACGAGCTTGGCTGGCCCTTGCCCTGACCCTGCTACCTTCTCTGCTATGGGTAAGTCAAGATAATTCAGTTTGTGTATATCCTTCCAACCCAAGGAAGTGCCTAAGCTCCTAAATTCTGGGGTTTCATCTCTCCCCATGACATCCAAAGCATAACGACCATCCTATAAAATCCCTTCTTCATATGAATGTCCTACTTTGCTGCTAAAGTTAAAGCACAGAAGGTAAGCCAAACTGCTGCACAAAACGTTGGGACCAAAGCTGGTCCCTTTCTTCTTTTCTAACAGTTTCCCTCTGTTCATCTCTCTCTCTATCTCTCTCTGTCTCTCTCTCCCTTTCTCTCCGTCTCTGTCTCTCTGTCTCTCTCTCTCTATCTGTATATATATACACACACACAATGTAGTAGGGAAAACATATGATACTTGTCTTTCTGAGCTGGTTTATTTCACTCAACATGATGATCTTCAGTTCCATCCACTTTCCTGCAAATGATGTAATTCTGTTCTTTATAGCCAAATAGTATTCCCAGTGTGTAAATACATTTCCTTTCTCACTTATGTGTTGATGGATACCTAGGCTAGTTCCATCTCTTGACCATTTTGAATCATGCCACAATAAACATGGGTACGCAGGTATCTCTATAGTACGCTGGCTTTAATTATTTCAGTGTGGTACAGCTTGATTAGCTCTATTTTTAGTCTTTTGTGAAATCTCCATATTGATGTCCATACTGGCTCTCCTAACTCAGATCCACACCACATTAATAGTATAGAAGGGTTCCTTTTTCCCCTGCATCCTGGACAGCATTTAAGGCTGTCTGAATTTTTCATGATAGCTATTCTGACTGGGGTCAGACACAATCTCAGTGGAGTTTTGATTTACATTTCCATCATGGCTAAGGATGTTAAACTTTCTTTTTCATATAATTATTAACCATTTGTCAAATAGTGGTGTTATAGCCAAATAAGGAAAATATAAGGTGGTAGTAAGTGCTTGAATGGATACCTGTTGCCTTAACAGCAGAGTAGGGAGAACAGAAAAGAACTACAAAATAAAGCTTTTAAGTGACAGACACAGGCAGAGTAAGGTTGTGTAAGAGTATATGTGTGTGACAGAGAGCACTGGGAAAAAGTAGGACAGGATGGGGAGTATTTCAGACAGAAGGAAGTGATGTTTATGGATGTGAATGGAAGAGAGCATGGCTCATTTGAGGCAATGAAAAAAGCATCCACAGGGTTGAATTACAAGGCATGCAGCGGGGGAGTGGAGAGCTGTGGGCAGGAGAAGGTTACATGCAGTGCCTCGGAACTTTATCCAAAAACAAGGAGGACCCAGTGAAGCAAAGAAACAGCTCCATCTGATCTGCATTTCAGAAAGTCCACTCAGTTGCAGGGAGGAGGATGGGCTGAACACCATCTCAACTCTCCAAGTCAGCAGCAGTTTAAAGCTCTAGTAAGTCCAGGCCCCTGTGGCCACTACAGCAACAGGAAGTCTGCAGTACGTCTGAGGCAAATCCCCGATGCAGCAGCACCACACAGCATCCAGGCTCAGCCACCGTATGGAAATTCAGGGAAAGTGGGACAGTGCTGGGCATTCAGGAAGCTGATCCCTGGCACTGAGGCTTCTCTACACAGAGAGGAAAGCAGTACCAAGCTCTGGTTCCCCTGCTCGGGGGCCCACACTCTGGCTGCCTCTCCACTTCCTTAGAAGCTAGACTGTTAAGCCAGTTTACATAAAAAAGCCCCTCACCTCATATGGAGAAAAAGCCTACAGCAGCCACACTGAGTGTGAAAGGACCCAAAGAACAACCAATCTCCCCTATTTATGGGCAAGTAGTTACTAAGTGCCCAGTAAGTAAAAAGCAAAAAAATACAGTATGTATCTATTAAACTGTAATATAAAACATGAAGGCGTGTTCACTTAAGACTGGATGGAAAGTATACTGTGAAAAACACTCATTTCCAGAAACTAATACATTTAGCAAGAATTAGCTCTGTACTCTCAAGACGTTTAGACAAATTAAGTCTCTAAAATAATGAAAAATAGTACAGAACTCTAAACTCTGATGAAAGGGGCTGGGAAGCAGGCAGAAAGGGCCCAGATGAAATGAGTACTGTACATGTCACAATAAAACAATGTAGCTCAAGTAAAAACCAGGATCAGAAACTATTAAGAATAAAACTGTTTTCTTGAGTCTGTTTGTGACATATAGTGATTACATTCATTGTAGGTAGTTAGTACAAGTACATGATGCATCTTTAATCTTTCTACTTCCTCCTCCTCTCCCCACTCCCTCCACCCTTGATGGCTTGGTCTTCTTCCCATATGGAAAATACCTATCTCCTCTATCTCCCTGTTTTCTTTTGCCAATCTTTGATTTTGCTCTGTATTTGTACTCTGGATTACTCAAATGAGAAAAATCACATAGTATTCAATCATGTGTATCTGGTTTATTTCACTTAATATTATGTTTTCAAAGGGTATCTCTATTTTCCTACAGATGTCTTAAATTCATCCTTCTTTATAGCCAAGTAGTATTCCATTACATATAGATAATTTTCTTTACCCATCTGCCTGTTGAGAACATATAGGCTACTTCCAGGATTTAGCTACTATGAATTGTACTGCTATAAACACTGATATACATGTATAGCTGTAATATAATGGCTTTAGCTCTTTGCAGAAGATACTTAGAAGGGGCAGAGCTCTGTCAAATGGAATATCAATTGTTAGTTCTCTGAGAAACATCCATACTGATTTCTGTAACAGTTGAGCTGGTTACATTCCCACCATTAAGTGGAAAGGTTCCTTTCTCGCTGCAGCCTTGCCAGAATTTCTTATTGTTTGAGTTCTTGAGTAGCCATTCTTTCTGGTGTAAGAAGAAAGTGTTTTAACTATCATTTCTCTAGTAGCCAGTGATGTTGAACATTTTTTCACATGTTTATTGGCCATTTATACTTCTGTGAAGTGTCTGTTCATTTCACTTGCTCAACTTTTAAGGAGGTCAAATTTTTTTGAGCTCTTTATATATTCTAGATACTATTCCTGTCTTGAGAAATAGCTGGAAAAAACTTTTTCCCATTCTGTAGGTTGTTTCTGCCCTTGTTGATTGTTTCCTTTGCTGTGCAGAAACTTTTTAATTTGATATAATCCCTTTTGTTGATTCTTACTGTTATTCATTGTATAACTGGAATTTTATTGAAAAAGTCCTTGTCTACTCCTATGACTTCAAGAGTTTTACCTATTTTACCTTCCAGCAGGTTAAGTGTTTCAGTTTTAATATTTAGGTCTTAACATGCATTTTGATTTTACAGTGGAACCTCAATTCACAAAAGTAATTCATCCCACAAATGGTTGTGTTGGTTACCCAATGCAGGGTTCATGAATGGAAGCAAAATTTTGCTGAACTCGGAAAACAGCAACAAAGAAACAAAACAAATAAATAATTCAATTAAAAGTGGGCAATAGGGATGGGGGATGTGGCTGAGCGGTAGAGTTCTTGCCTTGTATGCACAAGGCCCTGAGTTCAAACCTCAGCACCACAGAAAAATAGGGACAATAGACATTTCTCAAAAGAAGATACAATATAGAAGTGTTTAAGAGGCATATGAAAAATAATATCACTAATCATCAGGGAAACACAAATCAAAATCACAGTGAGATTCTCTCACATAATGAGAATAGTTATTAAAAAGAACGATAACATATTGGCAAAGAATGTGGAAAAAAGGGAATCCTTGCAAACTGTTATGGAAATATATATTGTATAGTATATATATTATATATGTATATTGTTATATATATATATATATATATATATATATATATAGTATAGCCATTTTGGCAAACACTATAGTGTTTCCTCAAAATTTAAAAACAAAACTACCATATGACCCAGCAATCCTATTATTGGGTATATATCCTTCGATATATACTTCTTGGAGATATACCTATAAGATACTTATACCCCCATGTGTACTGCAGCACTATATACAATAATCAAGAAATGGAAACAACCTAAGTGTCCAACAAGTGATGAATGGATACACAATAAAAAAGCATAAGACCTTTTCATTTGAGTTTCCTGGTTATCACTTACTCAATAACCATCATTCATTAAAATATGTGTAGAAATGCCATAATTCTCAATCCTCAAGAGACTGACAACATACTAGGTGAGGTGAGCATATAAGCCAGTAAGAGGAATAAAGTATTACACATGCCGCAAAAGAAGCATGCTGAGTTGAGTCAAGAGCAACCTTAAAATGCTACATACCTGAGACTTGGACCTCCCCTTTCCTTACCTACCTTCTTTGGACCCCTACCTCATCAATTTTTTTAAGTGTGGCCATGTCTCACAATTCAGGTTCAGCACCTTTTCTCATTTGACACACTTTCCCTCACAAACTTGACACATTTCCATGTGAACCAAAAAAAGGAGAGAGGGACTCAGAACCTAAACCTAGTCCTTCTATTCTGAGCTCATGGGTCATGCAGCTACTGTTTTTAGAAAATTCACCTTAAATTTACCATCATCTCTACTTTATCTCTCTATCTCTATCATAAGTCCCACAGTCTCTCATTACTTAAATTCAACTGTTTTCACTTTGGCAGAAGGTGTGGGGAGGGAGGGAGGGAGGAGAGACAGAGAGAGAGAGAGAGAGAGAGAGAGAGAGAGAGTGTGTGTGTGTGTATCTGTGTGTGTGTATCTGTGTGTTTGAAAAAGGTTTCACTATGGATGCTTGAACTCACTATATAGCCTAGGGTGGCCTTGAACTCACAGTGATCATAGGCATGTGCCACCACACCCAGCTCAAAAACTACTTTGACACTTTCCAATTTGCATATGCTTCTTTCATTCATACCTCCCCCACCTCCTCTGTGGTTATTTGTAGACTTTCTTCTTTCAATGTTTTACCCCTCTTGAACCATAGAAAATATATTTTATTTTCTTGTGTCTCTGACAACATGTAGTACAGTATATTGGATGTAACAGTTGTTCAATATGTTACTGAACTTACAATCATATCATGAAGGCTTAAAAACCACAAGGTTAAACTGGGTCCTGCCCATAATATAGCCAAAGCTGAATATTGGATAATGAACCACAAGGGCAGAAAAGATTCTTCAGCCTCACTTCCTCATTTAGCTGGGCTCCACTATGCACTCAGCCCTGTTTCTACACATGGTCACTAACCAGCTTTTGGACCTCTGCGGTGTGCTCTCTTCAGCAGCACATCTACTAAAAATTGGACCTTTGGGTGAAGGTGCTTCAGGTCAGCATTCCAGTCTGCCCAACTGACACGAAACTGAAATTGGGATGAAGAAGCAGAACCTGGAGGAAAAGTGGATTATCAAGTCCTTACAATCAAGTTAACATCAAACAAACTGAAATGTGAGATATATATTCCCATTCTCCCATGCAAAATCTAAATGAGAATATCTTTGCAAACCAAGATGCAGTTTATTTCCACTCTCAGCCAAAAGCTTTTCCTTAAAATTTTCTACACACACACACACAGACACACACACACAAGGAGTTGTGAGAAAAGTTTATCCCAGAGGGAAACTTGTCACCAACTAGAGGCTGGACTGAAACAGAAACACCTTGTTCAACATTAAAACACTGTCATGCAGAGACTCCAGTTCCAACCACAAGGAGCTCATGCACCACCTCTGGCTTCTGCGCTCGCTGATTCATGCCAAAGCTCTTACTGGAACTGGAAAACTGAGAGCAGTGGGGACTGTAACCAATTCTTCAGGCTCATCATGCTATAAAGGAGAGCTGAGAGAAAATTTAGTCAGTTTTATTTGACTCATATCCACCTAAGTTTCATTGTTCATTTCTGCTTAATGTCCCAAAGCACTATTCTAAGCTCATGATGAAATTACATTTCTGGATTAATAATAAGCAAAGGAAAATAAATCACATCTGCCCTAGGAGTGAACCCAAAACCAAAAGCAGCCACAGAGGAATTTGTGAGTTGAGCTTAGAGTCAACTTGAATTCTGAAGGAAATGAACCTTTAAAAGGAAAATTCAAATAACAACCTATGTAGACAAAACATTAATCTACATTGCTTTAATAAATTCTGGGGCCTTTTAAAACTTATTTCTCTTTAAATGGATATCTGGCAGAGCAGAACTTCTCTGATAAGATGGCATCAGGCCAAACTCAGTATAATGAAGACATTTGTGCTCAGCCGGCATTAAACCCTTAGGTATACTTTCATTTCCTAAAAGAACATCTAGTTATTCAGACTTATCTCTATAATAAGATTCCTATGAAAAAGTAAATCATCTGTCCACAGCCAGCCCCAAAACCAACTTCTTTGTTCTGCCTGAGCTTAGGCCAGTCCAGAAGACTGGTTGGTGGTGTTTGAAAGCACGAAAAACATGATTTAGACAGCCATGATAGGTGAACTGAGCTACAATACAGTTCTGCCCATACCTGATGAGAAAACTATAGCAAAACAAAGCCAACATGTCCTTGCCAGTGAGACCAATGCCAGGCCTCCTCTACATATGGCTACCCATCCGTCCCTCTCCCACTGAGAGACCAAGCTGATGTTTCCATGTAGTAGCAGCAATGGTAATTCAGACACAACACCTTTGTATTTAAAGTATGCTGTCCAAAAGAAATATAAGAAAACACAGACATAATTCTGAATTTTCTAGTGGCCACTGTAGAAATGAAAAGGAATGTATAAAACTAATTTTAAAATATTTCATTTAGCTCAATGTTACCTAAAACATCATAATGTTAGCATCTAATCAATACTTAAGCATTATTATTTACTATATTTTTTATATTAAGTCTTCAAAATCAGTATTTTATAGTTACAGGACAACACACTTAAGATCTTCAACAAGATGTAACTACTCTGTTTAGCATGATTGTTGTTTGCTGAATGAAGAAAATAAAAAAGCATTCTATTGACCACTGAATTCTCCCAAGAGTCTGTTGACCACTGATTTTCCCAAGACTTCAAGAAGGTAAGAGATACTAGATTCATGTACAGGAAACAAAGCCTTTTGAGAACAAGAAATTTATTTACCCAAGTCAAACTATGAAAATAGCTGGAAAAAGTTCCACTCATCTGGAAGTCTAGAGCTTACCTAAAAGACCAAGCTTTTTATGTATATGTACCAACAAAACAAAACTGTACCTATCAAGCTTTCAGCAAAAATGTACCAAATTCCCACATTACCATTTATTCAAAATTAAGGCCTTTTTCAACCATATAATCTTATCCATTCTTTTTCAAATGGCTAGCAACCCCATTTCTTTTCCTACTAGCCCTAGTACAACCTCTCCTTTTCTATTTCGTCAAAAGCCAAACCAAACAGTTCATGCTTCAACTCTACAGCTTGAAATTGCAAAGGGAATTCTGAACAAAATTAAACCAAGGCTCTTAGGTATAATGAAAAAAAAAAAAAAAAACACTGAACTTAATGTAAAACATTCACATTATGTGAACTTCTAACCTCAAAGTAACGAGCTAAATTCCTAAATGGGGAAAAACAGAAAGAGTAAGTCACCAAATCCTAGCATAATAAAATTATAAATTAAACTTTCAACCTATTAGGAAAGTACTTAAAAATAAAAAAGAATCAATTGAATAGAGAAAAAAGATTACAGGTTTTAGGACAGGTTTGGAACTCAACAGACCTACATTCAAACACCAAGCTAATCACTATCTGCCTTGAGCAAATTACTAAACCCTTTCGAATATGTATCAGCATCTATAAAAAAGGATATTTAATATATTATACTCCTGGTACAGTTATGACAAATATTACACAAAGTAAAACAGTGCAATTAAGCACACTGTTTAGGAGCTAACAAACATTATTTAATTGTTATACCTCAGACCTATTCATTTCTATAATTTATATCAAGTAGAAAAAATTAATCTGAATTCAAAACTCTAATTTCAATAAAAATAGGAATCCTACGATACAAATGTCTCTCTATTTCTCTCTTCAGAATGGGGGCGGGCGTGACAGAGAACAGCTCTCCTGGGTGTATAAAGAGTGCTGGCAACGCGTGCCATCAACAGTTAAACTACCTCACAGCTTGGCACCTCCAGACATCAAGCATCTGATAATGTCATTATGAATGCAAGAAAATGCCGCTCAGCAGAAAGCACTTTGCTGAGCCTAAACAGAGGTCAGCAAAGGCTTCCTGAAGGAGGTGAGGAAAACGGAGAAGAGAGAGAAATCTAGAGAAAAGGCGTGTGTAAATGAAGACACAGGACGGGAAACAGTGAGCAGCAGAAACAGAGCAAAGAACAGCTCTTATTGCTGGAGTCTGAAGAGCTGTTGGATGCAAGAGGAAACCAGAGAAGACAACAGAGCTTCAAGAACCGAGGATTCAGCTAATGATGAGTAGGGCAAAAAACAAGTCTTGTCGTTAGAAATCAAAGGATCAAAGGAAAAGGGGAAGGAAACCTGTGGTGGGAAACCAATGAGAGTCACCCTGAAGGACAGCCAGCAGACAGAAAGAAATAAAAACCACACAGAACTTATCCACTCACTACCTCTGCTGCCCTTTCTAAATATAAAACACACCAATAAAGAAATGCCTTACAAGGAGTCTGACAGAGAAAAGGTACTTACTAAACATCCTGGGATAAGAAATGTGGATAAAATATCATGTCACTGGGAAAGTTTCCCCCAAGATCTGACCTCCCTAATTAATATCACAGCAGGAAATCAAAAGTGATACCCAGGAGAAATCAGCAATGAAATTAAATACCATTTAACCTTCCCTGGCATCAGAAGTCTTAGTACCACACAGTCACTCTCCCACAGGGAAGCAGGAGATTAAAATAAAGTCAAGTTCCTGGCAAGTATCTCAACCTGTCTAATGCCTCTGTGAATATCATTACAAAGAGAAAAAAATTCAGATCTCCCAGTAACTATCTGCCATCGAAGTAACTTTACAGTAGTTTTAGTGTGTGTGTGTGTGTGTGTGTGTGTGTGCGCACGCATTCATGTGTATTTTGAGACAGGTTCTCGCTATGTAGCTCAGGCTGGCCTCGAACTCATAGCCATCCTCCTGCCTCTGCCTCCTGAATTCTGGGATTACAGCTGTGTGCCACCATATGCAGCCTACAGTAGTTTTTTAAATGGAAAAAAAAAAAGCCTCTAAAAAATCTTCCACAGAAATGGAAAAAAAAATAAAGAGGAGAGGGGAGAGGGCTGGATATGGTGGCTCATGCCGGTAATCCCAGCACTCAGGAGGCTGAAGCACGAGGATCATTGCGAGTTTGAGACCTGCCTGGGCTAAAAAGTGAGCTCAAGGCAGCCTGAACTGCACAGTAAGACCCTGTCTCAAGAAGACACCCCCCCCCCGAAAAAGGAGAGGGGAGAGTGTGGTAGAAAGCATAGAAGGTCAGGAGTAAAGTCCTAGGACAAGAACACCATGAAAAAAATTCTAAGGAAAGTTAGGAGTAAGGAAACTTCATGAGAAAAATATCAAAACCAATAGTTTGTGGATTAAAAGCATAAATGTGGGCTCTTGAAGAAATTCACGTTGTTTAAGTTGTAAATCCTTTCTATTGTTTCCGATTCATAGTCTACACCATCAGAGTACTTTAAATAATTAGCAGCTATAAAGGAAAGCAATTCTAAGACACTAAGGGATGTTAGGTAGGAATAGCTGCAACTCAGCACCAAGATTTCTCTGGAGCAGGCAGTCCATCCCTACTGCTGCAGTTCCTTCTTCTGTCATGCACTCCTGGGGTTGTGGTTAAGTCAATCAGTGTCTTTCCAAAAGGCTCGGCTCTTAATCTCTTAGCCTGTTCTTAATAGCTTCCACATTCTAGAGACAGGAAAATAGATCCTATGAACCAAATTAGAACTGTCTGCAGAAAATCATTTGACTTTCAAAAATAAGCGTTAAACCTAAGACAACATAAGAAACTTCTAAGTGGTTGTAAAATTAAACAAGACTGCTCTTATGAGGCAGAAAAACCTATTTTTGTAGGATGTGGGAAAAGGGATACAAGAAAGAAAAAGCAGAAATGTAGTGTGGGTAATAAAAAATAATGTCAAAAGTAATTGCTCAACCCCTTGCTAGTTATGGGGGATGACAATAAACAATAAGATGGGGTGAATATTGATCCATGAATAAACTATGATCTGAACTCTGGTGGTGTGTACAACTTATTTTGGCATTTAAGCATGTTCTTTTCCCTCCAAAATATTTATTAAGTAACTACTATATTCTAAGTGATGTGCTGCTCTTCCCAGATAGTAAGTCTTACGTTGATCAATGTTCTTTCCTCCTATCACAGCACTTAACAGCACAGGTGCTGAGTTCAGAGCAGTTACCCAATCATACCCATGAAAACATGTCTATTTGCATGAGCACAGAACAATACTGCACCTACCCGAAGATCCAGCGGGAGTATCTATGTTCAGTTCATACCAGTCTAGACTCAAAGCAGCTCTAAGAAAATTTGTACAAAATGCCCCCTTCAGTATCAGGCTCTGCTGGATGCCAATCCACACGCTGTTCTGCAGAATTGGCCATGTACGCACCTGTCCACTGAGGAGGGCAACGGCAGTTGTAAGTGTTGACACCATCCACACAAACCCCTCCATTCTGACACCTGTGGTTGGGGCAGTCATCAATATTCTGTTCACAGGTACTCCCTTCAAAACCTGGTAGAGGAAGAACAAAATGAAGTGATAAATTCTCAAACAGAAGAGTTTTGTTATCTCCCAATGGACACGGCCACCAAAACACGGTTTCAGTTCAGCCTAGCAGCTGCTCAATGCAGAACTCACTATATGAAGAACTCCACAATACTTCATGTTCCTGGCATCAAACATAGCCAAACAGCGAAAGGGACTCATTATACCAATGACTTATCTCCACACAGTCTGCTCATGAGTATTTCAACATGTTTCCATGAAATAAAATCCTGGGGAAGATTAATATCTACTTGGGACAAATATGTATTGGTTCTACCAAACAAGGTATTAGACTTTCCCCAACTCCATACTAGACTACTGGAAAGAAGAGATAAAAGATTACTCAATTAACTTTAGGTTCCTCTTTGAGGGGAAGCGAGATAGCTCAGGGGCCTCTGAAATTGGGTTTTTTTTTTTTTTTTTTTTTTTTTTTCCGGGACCGGGGATCGAACTCAGGGCCCTAGTGCTCAGCGGCAAGCACTTAGCCCACTGAGCTGTACCTCCAGCCCGTGAAATTGGGGTTTAAGGGGGCATAGGAAAAATGCTGAAATCTAAATACTGGTATGGGTCAAGTCCCAATCTCACATCCTACAAGCCATTTAATACATAGTAAATTACCAACTCTGAGTTAGCCTCCCTAAGTGTAAAATAATTCTGACTCCACTGGCCCAGCCTGCCTTTCTACATTCTCAAGTGCCACATCATAAATAAAGGGTTATACACATATTAAATCTACCATGATTACTATTTCCCAGTACTTCCAATTATTTATGTTCATCTCTAAATGAATGCTACATTTATAGCATTACTTCCTTTCTTTGGATTTTTCCCTTTTGTGAAAAACAAAATTAAAACACCAAACTTCATCCTCAGTGTCCACAGTGTGGTTCTCTGTATTTTTTACATTTGGCTTCTTTCCTTTCCCTTTTTTGTACCAAATCCTTAAGCTAATAAAATAGAAGGCTACCAGCACTAAGCCAAGAGAATGTTCAGTGAATATTCTTCTCTTTAAAATGCACTATGACTCTGAGTAACTAATTTAAAGATAATAATACACAATGCATTGATAATTGTTACCCTCTTATCATACCGTTTTGGAATTTTGTTTTTTGTGGGATTTTTTTTTCTTTAAAATAAACTTTAAAATAAATAAATAAATACAGTATGACTAGATATTTGGACTCCTCAAAATATTCCTTACAGTTATTGTCTCTCACTCAAACTACGTACTAGCCCTTACACTAGACATTAGGGGGTAACAATAGGTAAAAGAGGCAGAGTCCCTGCTTTAATGAAATTTATAGCCTAGTGAATAAGGCAAACAGATCTGCTCTACTAATTCCTTACCACAAGTTACTGTGAGTTCTTACATCTGCTTTGCTGTACTGGTTTCTCTGAATACAGGGGTAGTTATAGAAGTGGGTTTAAAATGAGTGGCCAAAGATATTCCCCAGAAATGAAAGGAAATACTTCGCAGAAGATAGGAATATTTGAAAATTTGATTGAAGAAAATTGTATTTCTCTAGACACTTATTATTCAGAGCATTCAAGCAGATGAATCACTAAGCAAGCCTGAGAAAGACTAAGGAAACACACACTCAGATTTTAAAAATTTGTATTACTCATATTGCTGTTTAATCATATGAAAGCTTTACAAATGGACTGAGCCAGGAAATGCGGAAATGCTTAAACCCATCTGCAATTATAATGAAGTGAGGCCAAAGCTACAGAGAGTTCAGGTAGGGAGAGGATGAGGAACACGAATTGTAGAAGGCCCAGCAGGTCACACAAGTTCTACTGTAGTGACTGCTCTGTGGTAGACAGTGCTCTTCTCGAGACCTTCTTCAGAAAAGTTTAAGTTAGTGTTTCAGTAGAATCTGTGTGACCTACTGGGCATTCTACAATTCGTGTTGGTCATCCTCTCCCTAACTTAGCTCTCTGGTAAGACTAATAAGGTTGACTAAGTTGTCAGGGGGCTGATAAAGTCCTTGCAGCTAAGTTTTATAAGGAATAGGAACTAGGACCCTGGCTTTCTATTAGTCAATGTTACAATAACTGAATTCACCAACCACAGACAAATTAAGAAAGCAGAAGCATTTAAACATAATCACAAGAGATAAGAAATAAAATTTTATATGGCCGACTGAGTATTTTCGAGGTGGTTTTTTTGCCATCAATAAGTGGGCAGAAGAAGGCAGTGAGTGAGGGTTAATTTGTCATTAAAAGCACGGCCACTGAAGCCAAACTGCTGAGGCACAACTCTCAGCCTTGCAGCACACTAACTGAGCAAACCTCAGCACAAAATTTACATTCTCTTTCTTCCTTAAGGGATGAACAGGACATAGTTCAAAGAGGTACGTAAGGTTGAGTCAGATATAAAAAGCACTAGATAGATGGTACTAAAACTCCACATGCAGAAGAATGAAGTTGGACCCCCTCCTCATACATAAAAATTATCTCAAAATGGATCACAGACCTGAACAGAAGAGTTAAATTATAAAATTATTTATTAGAACAAAAAGAAAAAGATTTTATCTTTGTAACTTTTGTTAAGTAAAGCTTTCTTAAATATGGTCAAACGCACAAGCAACCAAACAAAAAAGTAGGTAAACTTGACTTCATCAAATTAAACACATTTATGCTTAAAAGAATACTACCAAGAGGTTGAAAGGACAGCCCACAGAATGAAAGAAAATACTGGCAAATTATACATCTGATAAGAGACATATCTACAATTAAAAAGGATTCTCACAGCTTATTAAAAATGCAAGTAACCTAGTCAAAGGATTTAAAGACATGATCTCCAAAAAAGATACATAAATGAACATTAAGTACAAGATTTTTTTCTTCATCAGGCATCAGAGAAACACAAATCAAACCATAATGAGATACCATTTCAAGACCCTTAGGATTGCTAGAGTAAAAAGACAGACAATGACAAGCATTAACAAAGATGGGGAAACTGGAAGCCTCAGAGACTGACGGCTAGAATGTGAAAAAGTGCAGCCACTTTGGAATCCATATAGCTTGAGTCTGGAAATTACTGAAAGGTTAAACAGAGTTACTATATGACTCAGCAATTCCACTCCTAGGTATACACCAAAGAAAGATGAAAACCTACATCTGCACAAAATTTAAACAAGAATATTCATAAAAGTATTACTCTTAATGCCAAACTATTAATCAAATGATGAATTAATAAAATGTCAAACCTACATAACTATTACTCAGCCATGAAAAGTAATGAAGTACTGTACTCATATACACTACAACATGGATGAAGTTTAAAAACTGTTCTGAGTGAAAGGAGCCAGTCACAACTGACTACATATTGCTATTTCCATTTATAAGATGTCCAGGATAGGCAAATAAAGACAGGAAGTAGATTAATAATTGCCAAGAGCAAAGAAGAAATTAAGAAGCAATGCGTAGCAATTGATTATGGGTATACGTGTTTCCTTTGGAGTATAAAAACATTCTAAAACTGACTGAAGTGATGGCTACACATATCTGTGAATATATTATGTCACTGAATTGTATACAAGAGCAAATTATATACTGTGTAAATTATATCTCTAAGTGGTTACTTTGGAGAGAAAGTAATTAAAATGTATTAGCTAATATTATTATGTATCAATGGGATTAAGCACCATTAGACATTATCTAGTCTTAATCCTATTACATTACAGATGAAGAAGTTGAGGGCCACATAGCTGACATGCCCTTGATCACATGGCCAGTAGACAAGAATCAGCACTCAACCAGAAATTTTACCCAGTTTTAGTATGTTTTCCAAGACCCCAGAGTTTTCTTTCAACAATCTGAAACACTGACTTTAGGTCAAAAGTTCTCATGTCTAAGAAACCTCAAGCCAAACTGTTTCTCCTCCAAAGTTCGGACAGGATTTATGCTTTAAAAATAGATTTATAGAGCCCTTTTTGGGAAAAGCTAACAAATTCTTTTAAGAAACAATCTACCCAAAGGCAGGGGTATGCTATAAGCTACAGTGCAGTCTTTTCTTATTTTTTCAGTTTTGAAGGAAAGGGAAGCAGACAAGCTCCAGACTCGTGGGTGGGATGGGTGTGTAGCAGAGTCACGGAAGGACTCACATGGGCCACACTAAAAGGAGTCTACTGCCCAAAGCCAACCCACATCCTTAAAAGGCCAAAAGAAGAGAAATTAAACTTAGAAGGGACCTTTTTAGACTGGGCTGCTATAGATCCACAGGCCACTGCAGTGATTAATGATAGCAATGAGAACAGGGAACAGAAAAGTCTTTTGAACTTGTCATCCCACAGAGAGCAACATTTCTCAAAAGAGCACACATGTCTTTCCCATTTTTAGGCCCTCGGAGGTGTAAGAGTGGAAAGGAGTAGAGAAGAGAGGAGAAAAAAAAGAGGAGGTGACATAACTAGGATGTTCTGAGCCAAGCTGAAAGTCCTCAGGAACAGCTTCCAGGAACAGAGATGGAAAAGTGAGAGTACCCAGAACTGGACAAAACGAGAAAGATGCAGGGCTGCTCCCCTCCCCCAAAGAAGTCAAACCTGCCAAAACATGATTAGTGTAATGCTCAGGAAAGCAACACCTGCTCCTGAGTATGAAAATACAAAAGGATTTAATTTTAATAGTTCTTAAACTCTGCAACAATAGAAAACAACAGATACAAAAGCAAAAAGATGTGTGCAAACTTTAACAGGGATGTGAAAAATAACCAGTGTAGAGGTGGCTGCAAAAGGCAAGGCTTCTTTAATAGGAGAGGACAGACCAGACAACTTTCTACTAAGTTTAAAACAGTATTCTGAGGAATAGAGGTGTGGGACAGAAAGGAAGAGGGAAAGTATGTTGAAGACTGTCCAACCCAAATATGAACTCACAAGGGATGGCCAGTAGATTGAAAACTGTGCTGGGTTTTCTGTTTATCTGTGCTATTTATTAAAATATTCACAAAAATAAGCCTAATGCATTCTCTCCCACTTGTAGGCCCCAAAACAGGGTTTCAACGATTCAGCAATTCATTTTCATTCTCTATATTGCTCTTAGGCTAAAATCACTGTGGCTGGGTGCACTCCTCAGGACTTTACATGATGGCAACTCATGACAGGTCTAGATTATTCACAGCTGCTGATCCAAGTAGACAATAAAAAGTGATTGCTTGATTCCATTCTATTAGTTCTCTTGTAAAGGTATTTCTTCCCTCTCTCTTTTGCACTTTTAATTCTTTCTCCATGAATCCTACAATCACACTAAAATCAACTCACAGTGACTACACCACCCTTTGCAGGAGAGGGATATAACTTAACTATTTAAAAATGATCACTAACTCTCAGTACTGCAAAAACAGAGTGGATAAGACCGGAGAAGTCGTATTAAGTCGGAGAAGCAGGGTGGCAGGAAGGAAATGAGAAGAGTAAAGCTGCAGTCTCCAGACTATGACACGAGATCACACTCTCATGGGTAGGTAACAATGGTTGTGGGCCTCGTGTACATACCAAGCACTGTTTTCAGGTGTTTGAGATACATAAATAAACAAAACAAGGATCTTAGCTTTCACTCTGGAGAAGATAATAGGCAGTAGAACTTGGAAAACACAAACAGTAGGCATAATCAAGTAAATTATATAGTACAAATTATGTAGTAAGAAGATAAGTGTAATAGAAAAAGTAAACAAAAAATAAACCAGGATCAGTGATTAAGAGGATGGAGGATGGTTACAAGTTTAAACAGGATGGCGAGGGTACATCTCAACCAGATGTGAAAAGACCTGAAAAGCTGTGGGAAACAGCCATTCTGGAGTTGCAAAATATCTTGACAAGCTGCTTTGCCTCCCCCTGTCTTCGTTTCCCCATTTTTAGACCTGAAATAATAATTCTCTTCAAATAAGGTCATTGTTCACATGGAAAGGGTGATTATTACTTTAAGTTGTGTGGAGAACAATTAAGGGAGGAGCAAGAAAAAGGGTATGCATTATTTATACAACTTTTTCAAACAAAATCTTCTCCAGGCACTACTTCCCTATGTGGAAACCAAGGAAATACTTTACAACTTCACCTGGGACACAGGAAAAAGAATAAACATCTTACAGACTGTATAAATATGTATTTATTCATGGTGTTGCTGCACCATTTATTATGCCGGACTCCTTTAGGATTACATGTCTCCAAACTAAGGTCATGTGTTTTAGATCTACTTAACTATGTTTAAATATCTTCACAATTATACATATATATAGAGAGAGAGAGACAGAGACAGAGTCAGAGACAGAGACAGAGGAAAACTACTTGGTTATAATTAGGAGTATCTCATTTTTTTGAAAATGTGAGTATATATATTTTTAACCAAACAACATTTAACAAAAAGTCACACATCTTCAAAGTTCCTCCAGGAGGCTGAGCAGTATAGTGCAATGCAGAAAGATTCACAAAGCTCAGGCTTTTAGGGCCCCTCCTGTTCACGTATCAGTTGTGTATTTTAGGGGAACTCATATTACAGAACTTCATTTAAATCATGTGAGAGAACTTAAAAAAAAAAAAAAAAAAATCAGACCTATCCCCAAGGATTTTGTGTACTAATCTATGGCAGTACCTGGCAGTGCCTGGCTCATAAAAAGCATTAAATAAAGATTTCTTTCCCAATCTTGCACTACTTCCAGTCTCCAGCACGCACACACACACACACACACACACACACACACACACACGTACACGTACACGCACACGCACACGCATACCACTCATGAGTAAACACTGTCTTGTTTTACATAACAGCATAAGAGCCAGCCAAAATCATACTCCCTCCCACTATCCCTGGCAGCCTCTTGGCTGTGGAATCCCTGGTTATTTCCTTTCTCAAGGAGGGGACACTATTCTCATCTGACAGATCCTTTCCTGGACGCACTCTCAGAATTCCCTAAGGTTCTTATCAGGGCTAACAGCTAATAGTGCAGAAACAATGAGAGTGAATAATCACTCTCTCCCAGCTAAAGACTTCCTTTATTGACTTCTCTAACTTCCTGTCAATATCTTGCTGCCAAAGTAACCTCCTGTTCTAGGCAACTATAAAAAGTAATTCTCTTAAAACTGTAAATGGCATATAGCTTTCAACCGTGACAGTAACCTCAATTACCAGCCACTTATACCAGTGCAGCATCAGACCACTAGGATGTTAGCAATACTAAAATATTTACCAAATTAAATTATTTATAGTCTATTTCTGCCTTAAACCCTAAAAGCAAACAAATTCTAGAGGAAAAAATCTAGCTTTTAGTTATTCCTTTTATAAGGTAATGTAGATGATAGTAATATTATGTTAATAAACATTTAGTATCGAATAATAGCATTAAGTATTATTTATTGAAAGAGAAACTAAGCAGTACAGTTAATAGCATGTTCTCACAATATAGTTAAATGATACAGTTTTTATTTAGATTACCAGAAGTGTCCTGCACTGCTGTAGCCCCGTCACATAACACAGTATCTAGAACATGACAGTCAATACACTTTTACCAAATAAAATGAATAGATTGCTAATTTTTTATTTTTACTGAGGACCAACCTTTAACCCTCAGAAGGTAACACACAAACCCGTTATATGTGAACACATCTATAAAACCAGAATTTAAAATTTGCACTCCAAAAGAGTGGCTAGAACAACTTCTTTGTAAAGCAATTATGCCTATTTAGCATATTATCTACATACACACACACATACACGTACAGTTTTCCTTCTTTTGTTTTTGTACTAAGGATATTTGTATAAAAACAGGATCTTTGTTGCTTAGTAATTCATTTGCTCCAGCTATTTGTGTTCTGTTCCCAATCAAAATTCTTGGTTTTCAACCTCCCCATCACTTTTATAGAGAGCAAACTGAACTGGGCAGTCTTGCTCCTTTCCCGCTACGGAAAACCAGGCATTGAGGTCCCAGACACTGCTCCTCTGCCTGCTGCTATGTTGGGTTTCATGTGTGCTGCAGGGGACCAGCCAAGAGCGTGACAAAGCACTGTGTCATGCTTAATCTCTCATACATTATCTACCAGACTTCACCAAAAGGTACCCACTGACTAACCGAGGACCCTTGCCCTCCAAGCTTCCAAACTCTCCAGCTCCTAGGGGCAGGGTTACTCTAAAGTCGGAGGAGATACATAGGAGAGAATTCTAAAGGCCAGTATCCCAGGGGGAAAAAATCACAAAAGGATAGATGGAGTCAGCCATGGCGGTGAGCACCTATAATCCAAGTGCTGAGGCTGGGTCAGGAGGCTCATGAGTTTAAAGCCAGCCTGGACTACAGCAGAAGCTCAAAGGCCAGCATGAGCTACATAGTGAGACCCTGTCTCACAAAAAAGGTGGATGGATGCATTTAAATATTTAAATGGATGGAAAAAAATGACAAGTTAATCCCTCAGAGGCAACACAGCATATGGAAAAGCTGACTGACTACTTAGGGTCAATTAGTTTAAAGTACTTAATTAATCACACACATATATTCATCAGTGTCTCATTCTCGCCATGTTCTTCTCCAGACTCCCTGTCCCTGTCCCAGAGCGCTATCTCCCTTATTTCTTCTCACTATTTCTCCAAAAGGGACAATAAACACTTTCCTTGCCACTCATCATCATAAACCTTGACATGTTAAATAACCTCCTGCTCAGTTTATAAAGCTCAGTGGGCCCATAAAACTCTTGCCTCACCAGTAACCCCACACAAAATTCTCACTTCCCTTCTCCACCCTTTTAAGGGTGCTTCCCAAAGGAGCAACTGAGCCACACTCACTACAACCCATGCTCCTCCCCTGACCGGTTGGTCCCCAGATCCCAGAACACTAAAGAACTCCTTACCTGGGAGGCAGCTACACTCGAAAGTGAAGTCACCAGTCTGCCGGCAAGTGCCTCCATTGACACAGGGAGAGGGTGTACAGGGCACATAGGGGCTGTCACAGCGCTGGCCTGTGAAGCCCTGGGAACACTGGCACTGGTGGGAACCAGGCAGGTTAAGGCAGGTGCCGCCATTCTGGCACTGTCCTGGAATGTCACACTCATTGACATCAGTCTCACACTTCTGCCCTGTAAAGCCAGTGAGGCATATGCAGGAGAACTGGTTGGCCACAGTGGTGCAGGTACTTCCATTTGCACAGGGATGAGACAGGCAGGCATCAGTCCACTGGCACAGCTTCCCTACAGGAAGGACAAGAGAACTCAGTCCTGCTCACAGGAGAAACAGAAGACAGCCTCATCCTCACCACCCCCTCTCCCACCCATGAGGTGGCACCAACAGCTCTCACATAGAGATCCCTATGCTTCTTAATTGTACAGAAGGACAAAGCAGAGCCTCTTCAAGACTACCTGACACAAAGCACTTTCCAGAAAACTCTCCAAGGTCGGTAGACGAGACTCAAAGATTCAGTGGATGGAAAATAGGAGAGTTAACAGGTTACTCATAGGAGCCACCATCAAAGGTCCTGGCAGTCCCGAGGGCACAGAGCCTGGGTCTACTGGGTCTGCCTGCTCTGTGACATCTCCCTGTCTTTGCATGTGCTGCTCCTCCATTTTGAAGGTCAGCTTCCTTTTTGTTCACCTACTGAATTCTCCCTTCTTTTGACAACTCTACTCAACAGTCACCACTTCTATGAAACCATCTTTAATGCCCCTGATACACATCCCCCAAAAGTATTCTCCTCCTGCCACTTCCAGAGTCACTTCCCCATGGTATGTTCACACCATGTCTGCTGAAGGAATGAAATATACTGATACATTCCACAATATATAGTTGGTGACTAGACCTCTCAGGTGGTAGAAACAATTCATACTATACTACTTCTATTTTCTTTGGACATAATACACACGTATTCTGGTAATTATGTTGGTAATTATGATCTTGTTATAAATACAACTTGATGCATTTGGAAATGTTGATGGATCTCTGTTTCCCTATATATCAAAAAAACTCGAAAGAAATTATGAGGGTAGAGGTCCCAAAAGATAACTTGTGAGCTTTCTAAGTGGAAAGGTACCAGCCATAGCTGGATGACTGCAATGCTGAACCCTAAGCTATGAATCTATGGGAAACAGAGCAGATTCTTTGAGAAAAACAGAAATATGCCCACATTTCTAGTAAATTTGATATTCATATGTCTTTTTATTTTCATTATCTAAGTATTTTATTTTTAAAACTAGAGATGAGAACTCTGAGTTTGTTAATATTCCAGTTGGTTGTCCAAAGCTTTGGGTCCCCAGAAAAGCAACTGAGAGACAAGATCATTTTGCTTGTATGAGACAGACATATGAGACAGAAAGAAATGCACTGTGGTTGTCAAGGAATGTCAAATCAAAAGAGAGCGGAGAAAAAAAAACTTGGACATAGCACATAAACCCCAGTACTGAGAAGGGAGAAAATAAAGGAATTACAATTTTTGTTCCCATTTTTTCTGTCATTCCACCAAATTGCCCAAGCTGGGCTCAAACTTGTGATCCTTCTGCCTCAACTTCCCAGAGTTCTGGCATTATAGGCATGTGCTACCATGCCCAGATTGATTGTTGGTTTTGAATTGTTTTGCTACTTCGGGGAATAGAGGACAGCGTTCCTATTTACAATATTTTAATCCTGATTAGAAGGATTAGAAGGCAATAATGCCTTCTTTATAATTAAAACATCAGAAATGGGCCCCAAATTAAAACTTCTTCTTTTACTATTAAAAAGATCTCTTGAAGGTCTGCAGCATTCTGATCATCCTTAAACATTTGTCGCTTACACCTATCATTTCAGCAGTTGCGGCAGTCAAGTTCATCCTTGTGGTTTTGGTGAAACCTCTGCACCTCACCCAGTCAAACCTGGTAGTGCATCTCCTGTCACAGATACAGCAGGTGCAGTGAGTTAGTGTCGCTGCATCATGTACGTGAACCAAGCTCAGGACCCTTTCTGCTTCAATTGCAGCAGGATCTACTAACCCATGGTTGTCAAAAGCAAGTGTATGTATCTCTTTTCCATTGTTAGAAACTACCTGTCAGTAGTTTATAGAACCAACTGGCTTAGTATTTAAAACAAGAAAAGGGGCTGGGGATATAGCTCAGTGGAATAAGCGCCTGCCTAGCAAGCGCAGGGTCCTGAGTTTGATCCCCAGTACCGCCAAAATAAAATAAATAAATAAATAAATAAATAATAAAACAAGAAAAAATGGAGAGTGGTTCTTTTCTAATCAAATTTAATAAACACCAATGGTTCATTCTGAATAAAGTTCAGCCCTACCTCTGAAAAACCCCAAATCTATTCAAAAGAGAGACACATAAAAAACTAATTACAATAAACTGTGACATAAAAATAATAAAACCTAGCCACCAACTGCCTCAGGGAATCACAAAGGGGCCACTGAGACAGTTTTAGAAAAACATGAGTAATCATCAAGTATAGAAAAGAACCTTCCAGGCAAAGGTGCAGGCAACTACATGTAACCAACAGGAAGAATGATATTTTCAGGAAATGATGAGAATGTCAGTAATCAGACTGTGGAGACGTGAGGCCACAGAAATACCATGATCTAGACTCTGATGGGCCATACAAGCCAAATAAAAGGGTGCACAGTTTATTCTGTGGACAAGGAAATGTTATGAGATGCTGTAAGCAAATGAATACGTTAGAAGATCTGCATTCATAACTAACGATATAGCAATATTACAGGTGAACAAGATGGAGAGAGGATAATAGTAAGAAGCTAAGAAACTAATTCAGGAGTCCAGGCGAAAGGTACCATGGCCTCAGGTACTTACAGCAGGCAGAGGAAGTGGAGAGGAGCAGACAGTTGCCAGTAATTTAGAGAGAGGACTGGTAACTTGAAGGGGGACTGGTGACTTTGAAGGGGGTGAGGGAAAGCAAGAGGAGCTTGTACTTTGGCTGTGTGAACTGCACACTGGCGTCCCTTACTTATATCAATATACTGTATTTGAGGTACTTATAGAAGCTCTAAGGAGAACATGTAACAGGCAGAAGAGTGAGCCTGAGTGTCTGGTGCGGATGCCGCTGAAGGGACGACCACGAGACGCATCGGCAAATGGTGAAGACAGTGAAGCAACTGTGACAGTGAGATTTCTGCAGGGAGAGCTGTGACGCTGCTCAAAATTGTTTCAGACAACACAAACATTCAATCGATAAGGACAAGGCACTGCAAAGAAAAAGAGAAATGAGCGAGAGTTCAGACAAGCAGCAAAGCCAGTGCGCCCTGAGTATCTCAGGAAGATTTTAAAGAAGTGAAAGATCAACAGCACCACTAGCATCTCTCCCAGTGACAGCGGATTTCCTTCAGTGCATTAGTTCTGACCTCCCGTCCTGGGGTCACACACATGTAATACATACTTTAAGTTTTCAAGTATATCCAAGTATTTTATTCTTTTTTTTCTCCTTCTCAGGCTCTTAAGAGGAGCTTGCGGATAATTGTCCAGAACTTTCCCATTCTTTATCATGTTAAATGTGCAACAGAGTTGGAGGACTCCTTCAAACCAGACTCTAAAATCTAAACATTCAAAATAAAGATATCTCCTGGGAAGGCAAAGTATGGCATGGGTCCCCTTTCTTACCTGTAAATCCGACTGGGCAGGTACACTCATAGGTATCCCGGCTGAGCATGTGGCAGGTGCCTCCATTCTGGCAGGGAGGAGTCACAAAGCACGGGTGAGAGGTCGAGTACTGGCAATCCTCCCCTGTGAACCCCGGAGAGCACCGGCAGGTAGCCGTCCCCAGCATGGCCTGGGCCATACAGGTCCCACCATTCTGGCAGCGGTTCTTCTCACAGGGATCTCGATGTTGACAGTATTCTCCCAAGAAGCCTTCTGGACATCTGTATGGAAGAACAGAGGAGCCCCTTAAAACCCCTGACCATTCGTAAGCCCAATGCCTTCCAGTAAAACAATGTGGTCTTTTCAAGAACACAGTAAGCTGTGAATCGAGAGATTTAAAGGTATGGTCTGTAACACTCCCCCCCACCCCTCACTACTGAAAAAGAAGTACTTAGAGAATTTAACCACATATTTCTGGATCTTTCTGAGTCTTGCTAGGTCCAGCAGGGTCCCACACAGCCAGTCAGCATGACCCTTACTCAGAAACAAAGTACATATAGCTTTGTTCACGTAGGTACACACTGGGATGGTGTAACAGCACCTTTTGGAAGAGCACTGTTCAGACTCTGCTTAAATTCAGTAGCTTTCTCATCCTGACTAAACCACATGATAGGAAGGATTAAGGTGTTTACATGAAAATACATGGATTTGACCAAACCTCTTATCCCTCCAGTTTAAAATATAAAAGATATCATGTGCTTTTTCTCAATTAAATACTGAGAAATAGTAAATTCTCTCTCTTGTTTCCACTGAAACATCAGTTTGCTTGTACACAGTGTTTTGGGCTACAAGCAGATGGCTGAGACTGTCACAAAAAGGGGAAACAGTCCCAGGAACATCCTAGTATTTGTTAATATGTAAGTGGCAGTTTTTTTAAGCAAATAAAAAGGCACAAAATATAATTAAAGTAACATAAAATATCAAAGGTACTATATTAACCTGAAAGTGAAGAAGAAAAATAATTCAAGAATAACATCCTACAGTATGTTGCACATTGAGGCACTGAGGAATCTTTTATATACCACCTCTTAACTCGTAAAATGTACAACCATTCCAAATTGTGGATAATATTTATAACAATTTTATCGCGCCTGCCAAGCAAGTGCAGCGTCCTGAGTTCGATCCCCAGTACTGCCAAAAAAAAAAAAAGGTGATAAATTTAAACAGTTGTTTCCATCCCCAAGATATAACAATTTTATCCTCACAGCTTCAAAATTGCTTGAGAAGTCTCCATTCTAATAAGGAAGTTGTTTAAAACTGCATCATTAAGAAGTATTTAAAAGCAACATAAAGACTTTGCTTGAAACTATAAATTTTGCTACTTCACTGGAGTCCCAGATCATGGTTCAACCTATTTCACCATTTTAATTTTTTTTTAGGATAGAAAATTGAATCTACAATGCTGTTCTACCATTACCTCAACAACACATTTAAAACACACTCAAAATCTGCTCCCTCCAAGCTAGCTCCTGTCACATCTGGTGCTCAGTCACTGGTGTCCTGATGCTCCTAATCTCGCAGACCTGAAGCACTGGGGTCATGTTGGATTCTTTCCTTTCTTTGCCAGTCATGTCCAAGACATTTCATTAGCTGTTGATGGATCAGTTGAGGTCTTCAAGAATCAAAGTTAGAGAAAAAAAGGGAGGCAAGTTACTAGCAGACCAATGCGCAGAAGAATTACACAGTAGATAAAACGGCTAAGGGAGAAGAGAACTGGATCGCCTACAGTGGCAGCGATTTAACTGACCACACCCTCCTCCCTCCTTTCCAGCACAGGACACTTCAAGCCTAGCAGAGGAGCTGGCTGCAGCAAGGGCTCTGGGCATCTTAATGAATAAATAGGTCATGCAAGAGAGGAAGAGGCAGTGAACAGAGTTTGCAGCACTGAACTAGCTGAAGCCAAGGGGAAGCACTGAACCGGCTGAAGCTAACAGTGAGGACAGAATCTGCACCACACAGCCCAGAGTCTCGATGGGAATCCACGGACTTGGGCAAATTACTTACTCTCACTTCACTGACTGCCAATTCTCTCACACTTAAACAGTTACAAAGGCTAACCACATGATAGGACTATTGTGAAAACTGAACAAAATCAAGTACATGAAAAACCTATGAGTATTAAAAAACTTCTGCAAATGAGAACAATTTTTGTCTTTGTGCTTCCTGAGGAAAACATGATGCCTTATCTAAATCGCAGTTTGACTTAATGATAGACTTTTTTTCTGTTTGGGGCTTTTAGAGTTTTTTTGTTTTTGTTTTTTGCTTTTGAGGAGCAAAGAATACCAAAGTGGCACAGCTAAAATTAACCCTGAGAGACATTATTAAAAGCACTTGTAGTTTACTCATGAAATGTGTTATGGATGATGTTTAAAACTATAATACAATTCTCATTTACAGTGACAGTCCTCTGGGCATTGGGCCTGGCTGATGACTCTTGATTTCCCCATATGGGAATTATTCACCTTTTAAATAATGGCAATCTTCTAAACCTGGGTGGGCTCTGACCAGCTTTGCTGCTAAACTATTACCCCACTCCCAACACTACCATGTGGCATCTGCTAAAAAGAATGCAAACTCATTTAAATATTAACATCATAAACACATAATAAAAACATAAAGTTCCCAGGAAAACAAAAATGGAACAACATTAAGGTTTCTGGAACTAAACAGGATTGCTGAATTATCTGTTTCAATGGTTTAATCCACACTGTTGCTCCCTACCAAGTATGGAAAAATAAGTTTCAACAAAGATATGTTTAAGAAACTAATAAAAGTAGAAACTGACAAACTATACATTACTGGTCTAATTTGGCCCACTGCCCATTTTCTTAGCTGATAAACTAAGAATGGTTTCTACATTATTAAACAGTTGGAGAAAAAATAAAAAGAATACTACTTTGTGGCACTTAGAAATTATGTGAAAATCAAATTTCAGTGTCCATAAATAGCCCCACTGGAACACAGCCATGCTCGCTCATTTACAAGATGGGCCATGGCTGCTTTCGCACTACAACAGTGGAGTGGAGTAACTGCAGTGAGACCACATGGCTCACAAAAATATTTACTCTCTGGCACTTTAACAGAAAGAAATTTGCCAATTCCTGAGTGGAGAATATAGGGAGTCTATTAATAGCATTCAATATTCTTATTAATAATGATGTTAATGACGATGAAAGGAATATTATCCTACTGGTTTCCACAAAGCATATTAAGCATATTAAACTCATAGTGTTTATTCATTCTTGCAACAAAGTTTTAGTAAACGCCTACTTATTTGCCAGACATCTAACAGCTCTCTGTATGCATAGGTTCCCCATCCACGGAATCAAGCAACTGGGTCAAAATGATCAGGGAAAGAGTCTGCATTGAACATGTTCAGGTCTTTTGTTTGGTAATTGTTCCCTAAAAATGTAATTAACTCTGTGCATAGAATTTATGCTGTATTTAGGCATTATGAGTAATCTAGAGGTTTTATGTACAGGACTTGAGCACCCACAGATTTTGGTATCATTGGAGGATCCTGGAACCAATTACCCACAGGTGCTGAGGGACAACTACACTGAGAAAACCCTTGCACTTGTGGAGTTAAATTCTAGTAGGAGAACACAAAGACAAAACTAATATGTCAAACATACAGTATGTTGGAGTAAATGTTATAAAAAAATAGGAAGGGATAAGGTTGGGGATGGGGCCATGAACTGGGTGAAGAGAAAAATTTCAGTTTTAAACAGAAACTCAAAGAGGGCCTCATTGAAAAAGCAACATTTGAGTCAAGATTTGAATGAGGTGGGGGACTAGACCTGTAGATAACAAAGGGAAATGTGTTCAGGGAGGAACACATTCGCACAGGACCTAAGACAGAGCAGTCCTGGCAACTTCAAGGCATGGCAAGGAGACACAAAGACCTACCTCTGTCACTACGCCGAAGAATAAGAGAGTTGCAGAAAATAGTGAATGTGACTTTGATGTGGATCAGCTGGGGCCTACTTAGGCCACTGTAGAAAGGATTTAGGGTTTTACTCTAAGTGAGATAACACTGAGATACAATGTACAACACATACGCTCTTCTAAAGCCCACCTCCAGCTACATCTTTTCTTTATGCAAAACTAGACCTGTTGAAATAAAGGCTTGACTTTCTATTTAAAATGCTCTTTACCTTTAAACATACAGATCTCTTCTAATTTACCTTTTTCACCAAGTTCCACTTCTCTTTCCAAATTCTTTTTTCATTTACAAACAAGCTTCTGTGACCATTTTCACAGATATTTCTTTCCTTTCCATCTGCTTGTTACTTGCTGCCTGTGGCATGACTTTCACTTATTGCCTAGAAATTATGTTCTAAGAGCAAGGACTTTCCCTGTGTCATGTTCAGGGCTCTCATCTGAGATTTCACCATCAGGAAAGTCCCCTCCCTGCCAGAGGTACTGCTGGCCACTCCATGAGTCACCGTCACCATTCTTCCCCTGACTTGTGTGCTCTCCACGCCTGGTAGCGTCTTAGTCTAGATTACTGAGTCTTCTTCTTCCCCACCAGTTCCAGCCACCTTGCAGTTTAAGTCTGGGCTGCAGTGCACTTCTCTCACATGCATTTGGTGCTACAGATATAGTTATTTGCTTGGTTTCAAATGCCACCCTAAATGTAACAGACACAAAACACACCCCACATACTTGGTTTTCTAAAAGCCATCTGTTGACCTTTTACATACTGCCAATACTTGAAACTAAATATTTGGAAAGAGATCATTTTCCCATGAAACTTTAATTCCTCCAATTTTCTAAAGATTCTACTCACAACTGAAAGTCACTTTTAGTTAATCCCTTTAAGATATATATAATGTAGGGCTGGGGATATAGCTCAGTGTAATAAGTGCCTGCTTGGCAAGTACAAGGTCCTGAGTTCAATCCCCAGTACCGCAAAAAAAAAAAAAAAAAAAAAAATATATATATATATATATATATATATATATATATAATGTATTACTATGTTCTGACAAGTCCGGTTAATTGAATTACTACAATACTTACCATTCATGTACACAATTTCCCTTTTTTTTATTAGTGTATGTTTGTAGTTTGTGTTCCTTATGTGGGATTGATATACCCTAACTCTGTCATCCCATTCTCCTCCTGTACCTCTCCCTTCCCCATCTGTTCATCTCTCCTTTCCATATAAGAAGACTCTATCTCCCTACTTCCTGTTACCTCTCACAAGGGCTGGGATATAGCTCAGTGGCACAAGCACCTATTATCTGTCATTTATTTTACTCTTTATCTTTTGGGTTTCTCATATAGGAGAAACCATGCTGTGTTTAAGCCTGTGTGTATGATTTATTTCACTTAATATTATGGTCTTAAAGCGCACCCATTTTCCCACAAAGAACTTAAGTTTATCCTCCTTTCTGGCAGAGTAGTATTCTACTGTATGTAAAGGTCCCATTTTCTTTACCAACTCATACGCTGACAGACACACGGGCCACTTCCAAGGTTTCACTATTATGAACTGTGCTACTATAAACGTGTGTGCACGTATCAATATAAGAAATGGTACCAAGAATCAACACATGGGATCATACCAGATTAAAAAGCATCTGAACAACAAGAAACATCCAACAGACTAGAGACAACCTACAAAATGGGGAAAAATATTTGCCACCTATTCCTCAGACAGAAGACAAATATCTAGAATATATAAAGAACTTAAAAAACTTAAGAATCCTCAAAATAAAAGGCCCAACCAAAAAATGAGCAAGTGAAGTGAGCAAACACTTCTCAAAAAAAGTACAAATGGCCAATAAATACATGAAGAAATGTTCAACATTGCTGACCATTTGAGAAATGCAAATTAAAACAACACTGAGATTCCATCCTACCCCAAAAACAATAGCTATCATCAAGAAATCAAATAATAAAATGCTGGTGAGGCTGTGGCAAATAAGGAACCCTTCTACACTGGTGGAAATACAAACTACTACAACCATTACAGAATCAGTATGAAGTTAAAAAAAAAAATTGAAATTACATTTGGCCTAGGTATTCCTCTTCTAGGTAACTTCTCAAAACGAGTTAAAAGACATCAGTTTCCTTTTTTAACACAAGTTCTAACCATTTAAAAAGCCTCAGGCCAGATATCTTGTTGCTAGTTTTCCTACACTCCCAATGATCTCTGGAATAGAAGGCCCTGAGGATTCAATGCACCCTAAGGGAATTTCTATCCAATGAAATAATCATTTCTACAGCATTCCTGAAAGAATCACAGGTCTTTGCTTGAAAACCAACATGCAGCTCGGTGCTTCACTTACAGAATTTAGTAAGTGCTTGAAGATAGTATTGCTCCTGCTATTAAAGAGGACAGATTTGCAACCAGACCACCTGCGCTTCCACCCCAGTTCCACCATTTACATTATCCATTTGCTCAACGGATAATCTTGGGCAAAGTACTAAACCTCACTGTTGTAAAACAGAATTAGTAATTGTATCCTTGTAGGGTTTTCAAATCATTGCAAAGCCCTTGGAATACCATCTAGCACACAGTAAATATCATGGATTTGTTAAGTAAACTACTGTACTGGCTCACTGCTTCAACAGAACAGCCTTCAACCTTTCCACTGTCAGAAATCTCTTCCTAAGTCTTAAAATTATGCTGCTTCTCTTAGGCATATATACAAAATAACTAAAAATATATATCCACACAAGAACATTTGTGGTGTGACTCATAATAGCCAAAAGGAGCAAGCAATCAAAATGAGCTGATGAGTAGATAAAGGAAATCGCGACGAAATCTGCAGTCACAAAAGGTAATGAAGTTCCGACACACGCTACAATGTAGAGCTACATTAAAAACATCATGCTAAGTGAACGAAACTGGTCCTAAAAGACCTTATGTATCAAGTGTCCAAAGTCGGCAAATCCACAGACAGTAAATTAGTGTTAGCAAGGGCAAGGAGAGGGGAAAATGCAGAGTGACTTCTAAGGGGTAGAGAATGCTTTTGGAAATAATGAAAATGTTTTGAAATTAGGTAATAGTGATGGTCCTACAACTTCATAAATATACTAAAACAACTGAATCATACATTTTAAAAGGGTAAATTTTGTTATGTGATGTATCTTTAAAAAAAACCTGCTTTTCTACAATTTCTACTTAACTATCCCTCCCTGTCCTTCAGCACATAAAGGAGCAAGCCTTCTGCTTCTCTTACAGATAGACCTTCAAGAATCTAAAGACAAAGCCAGGCACGGGCACATACCTGTAGTCCCAGCACTTGGGAGGCTAAGGCAGGAGGATTGCCACAAGTTTGAGGCCAGCCTGGGCTATATAGTGAGTTCAAGACCAGTCTGAATTACATAGTGAGATCTCATCTCAAAAAACAAAAAAAATAAACAAAGAAAAAAGAATCTAAAGACATTTTTGTAGACTCACTGGGTTCGTTTTTCCCTAGGATTTGGTGCTTCTGGACTATTGCTCAGCATAAAATTATTCCTCGGTATAAAATCATTGCCAAGCTTTCTTGCCTTTTTAGTGGCTCTTCTACACTTAAAACACCAATAACAATGATAACCACAATAACCAGCATTTTTAAGCACTTGCTACATGTCAACAATTGCTAAGCATTTTACAGCTATACATGATTCCAGTTCATTAAGAAAACTCTTAAACATGGGGTCCAAAACAGAAAAAGACGCAGCCCTCGTGTTCTCACATAGGCAGCACGGAACTGGGCAACTGCCTCCTGATCTGAACACAATGTTTCTACCATATCGACCTAAAGCTATGTTTACTTTCTCGATATATGTGTTGCTGAAGCACTGCATTTACTTTCTTAGAAACCACAAAATATTATGTGCAGCTAAACAGCTCTAAATCTTTTCCACATGAGCGACGTTTATGCCATACTCTTCCCATCCTATACTCAAATGTTTCATAATTTGAACTGTCACTTGTTCATTCTAAAATTGTCACATATTGAATCTTTACCCCAAGGCTTATTGACTAACTTTTACATCATATCCATCTACTCAGAGAATTTCAGAGCTGTATCTCATCTCTGAAGCCCACTGGTCTGAACCCCTACTGCAGGATCAAAGGCATCAAAGCTAACTGACTTCCACAAACCTATCATTTGTGAATCTAGCAACTTCCCCAGCTTTGCACTATCTACAAATTTATCCCCACCTTCACCCAGAACTTCTAATGAAACAGCAGTTAATGAAAGCACACTACTAAGATTTGCCCCGAAGTCTAGCACCTATTAAATCAGCAACATCACCCTACCTGCACCAGCATTCCATCGCAGGCTGTAAGGACAGCCTGGACATTTCTTGTTGAAACACTACTACTAACCCTTCTTATATGTAATTTTGATCAGCCACTCTTCTATCTGGAAACTAGCATACTTCCTACAAATCTCTGACTTTTTTACCTGCCTCACTCTACCACTTACCCATCCTAACCCAAACACTCAGGGTTATTTCCATAGCTTTGTCAACTGACACCTATAAAAAAAAAAAATCCTCTAAATTCCAGTGAGAAATAGCATGCTTTCCATCTGATGTTTCCTATAGTCTTTCTTACTTTTTTCAAGCACCTGCTTTAGATCTGTTTGTCCTTCAGTGAGTCTCCTCCAACCCACCTGCCCACCTCTGATCCCTCCTTGTCATCAGTGACTGTTTCTAACCACTGGCTCTGCTTCACTTAAACCATTGTCTGTCTTTACCACACCTCTCTCAAGCTTTCACTTAGACAGTTTCCGAGGGGAAGAGCATGTCTTGAGGCCCTATGCAGGCTCTCTGAATATCATATGCCACTAAGCAACTGGTTCCAAAGCAGGTTAAATTTCACATGATAGACAAGGTCAATCTCCCAATCTAAATGTGGTAGAAAATCCCCTTCCAACTCTACTCTGTGGTCTGTCTGGTGGAACACTGGCCAAATCAAACCCAAGATTCCTGAGGTACAGGACTATCCCTCATACCCAAGAAGCTGAATTGACATGGGACAACAGGGGAATAATTGGTGAGATTTGCAAATAAAGGACCCCTGTTTCCTAAGGCATGAGGTCTCTCAGCTTCACATATCCCTGCTCAACTGTAACACAAGAACACCACATATCCTGGAAGTAGAGTGGGAAGTGATATTCTGCTTGAAAACAAGAGCTTAAATAGCTCTCTGCTTGATATAATTCAAGTTAAGCTTGGTTAGAGGCCAGAAATGTGACTAGATAAGCACACAAGTCCCCCTCACATTTGTAACTCCATTAGGTTACTGCTATAAAGTTTGAAAACTACTGCTTGAAACAAAGAGCGAAAGGGTTTTCAAACAAATAAATAAATCTAACAGCTGCCTTCTGTTCCCAAAACTGTATGACCATCAAGCCTCCCTCCTGTGGGGAATTTATCAGTCAGTTCATTCTCTGCAATTTCCCTCTATTCAACCCTCTTCCCTAACTGGAATCCTGAGAGAACAGAGTTCACAGGTAAGAATGGGAATGTAGGGGAAGTATAGGGGGAAAGCTTTTTCCCTATAAAATAATTTCATAAACTAATATGACCACTTATGAGGCTCATGCAGATATACTCATGACTTTTCCTTAAAAGTCTGCCATTTCTGACGTAAGAGGCCCACCTTTTCATTGCTGCTATTCAAATACACACCAGGAGTAATGAAATTAAGGAAGAGGTTGGAAGAAAGAAAATGAGAGACTTCTCATGGAGCTAGAAAACATTCCATTTGCAAAGGTATCTACACACACACACACACACACACACACACACACCACTGAAACAGATGAAAACCAGACCCCAACTCTCACAAGTCACCAGAACCCTGGATCAGTTTACATGTAGCCACTTTACAGATTTCAAGGAAGCTGGGATGTGAATAGCAATTCCACCCTATCTGGCAATGGCTGCAGTTCAGGATCAGTCTCCCTAGTAATAAAGGACAGAAAAATTTGTTCTTTCAAGTTTCCTAAGTGAATAGCCACTCGTGTGCAGAAAAGCTTAAAACAGTGTAGCAGCTTGTGTCAGCTCCAAGATGACTGAAGTCTGAGCAGGAAACAAGCCCCTTTTCCAAATAAAAGCCAGTGTTCTCTCTCCTTGCTTTCTCCATGGAAGGCTCTGTAGCAGCAGGGCGAGCCCAAATTGCATCCAGGGCTTTGCTTCTGCTCTTAGTATTTTTTCTTTTTTCTTTTAGTGTTTTTTAAGTGAGGATTTGGCCATTAAAAAAAAACAACAACAAAGCAAAATCCCACTACATACAAGAAAAGGAGAGGCGTGCTTTATAAAACAGCTATTTCAAAATCATGATTTTTAAAAAACTATACAAAATGTGGAATGGAGGGGGAAAAAATGTCTCATGTGGGTTGTGTCGGCCCTGCAGCTGCTCCTCATTAAAGCTCCTCTTTACTCCCTCTGGGCTGGTTTCCAGGAGAAAATTCTTTAAACAGAACTCTGCTTTCAACCCACTTTCTTCTTGCTCTGGGCCTCTCGGCCCCCAATCTTTGGTGGCAGCCTGCCCTAGCTGAGCTCCAGAGGGGGGAAACTGTCGTTTAGGTAAATGAGGTAAGGGCAGAGGGAAAAACTAACAAAATCCAGAAACCAAATTAAGCATCGGTCAGTAACAAAGGTCTGCAGTCTAAAAGGCCCCAAATCAGCCTGTGCTTTCCTGTGACCATAATGCCAGCTTGGTTTCCTGCCCCTTCCCCCAACCCCCCTGTTAAAGTAGATAAAAATAACTGCTAACAGCCAAAGCTAGCTGTAACCAGTGAAAGTTCCTATGTAACTTTCAAATCCCAAGACTCTAGCTGCAAACTTCTAGGTGCCCCAGAGCCTATGCAATCAGGCCCAGTGCCTAGGCCGGCATTCCAGACCCAGCCCATGGGGCAAACCTCAACATCCTCTCCTCCTGGCACTTAAAGTTCACATCTGCGCCGCCTGTCAGCTTCTCAGTTCCATAACTGCGAAAACTCTGTGCAAACATTTCTAACTGGCTCGTGCTAGTTACTGACTTCGTTCTAAAACAAAAATAAACAACAACACACAAAGATTTCCAGTTAACTTCCTGGTAAAGAGGGGAAGGAAAAGCAAAAGCAGCTCGTCACAGTGACCTCTTCACGCCCACTCTCAACCCCTACTCCCTTCCTCTGAAAAACAAAAGAAATAAAAAAGGAAGCAATATAGCTTACTCAGCAAGAAGGAAAAATAAAAAGAACTAAGTAAAAAAGTATTGACATATATAGACTAGGGCTCAGAACTCAGCTGTTTGAGGTAAAACACTTTCTAGGCCCTTGTTAGTTTGATGTAAAGGAAACAAAGGCAAGTACACAAGCCACTCTCTCCCCCCATACTCTCACACACACACACACACACACACACACACACACACACCTTTTTATCACTACTAATACACAAAGACTACCAAATACTGCAAGACAGCCCATTTTTCTACTATGTAAATTCAGCTTCCTGGACAGAACATTTCTGCTTTTCTTGTGGAAGTATTTCAGAAAATGTTAATCTTGGTTCCCACATTAGGCTGAATGCTTCCAAATTGAAAGTTTCCCACAGGAAAAGGACCTCACGGGGAATTGTGAGGCTGGGAAATGTCTTCTGGAGCTCCATGTGTTCAGGTTTTCCTACACTTCTCTGAATAAAGCAAGACACACACACACACACACACACACACACACACGCTTCTAATAAATCCAAACCAAAGAGAAGCTAAGTGTTACATGGGTGTGAAAGCTGTTCGGTGACAGTATCATTCCTGTTAATTGTGGACTGTGAAGTCAGGAACCACTACAATGGGAAAGCATGCTTTATTGACACAAGAACTCTGCAAACACCCTTATCTTCCAGGTTACAGTGTGGGACCATATCTCAGAACTCCAAGCTGAACCGAGTGCCTAGGCTCTTCGGTTGTCACTCGGAAGGTGGGGAAGTGCACACAAACAGCGCTGAAAGACGCGCCTTACTGCTGTAACAGAAAGTAGTCTTTCCTCTGTCTTCCAGCACACAGTCAGTACCTTACCATATCTCAGTGCCCAAGACCCTGAGAAAATATCTACATGTGATTAAAACATGACAAACACCCTGATCATATGAGCTTACAAAAAGTACCCTTCATAGTAATAGGCAAAAATTAGTATGTTAAATCAGTTGTTTCCAAGCTATGGGTGGCAGAATTATTTTAAGGCATCTGCAATCCTGACAAATCACTCTCCAAACTGCTACTCTCTTGCCTGTAATTAAATGTATGCAGATGTTATAGTTATTAAAATATAAAGGTACCTTAAAGTGATGTTTTTGAGGTGCTAGGAATTGAACCTAGTGCTTGCTCATGCTACTCAAGTGCTCTAACCCCAGAGAAATATCCCAACCCCTTAAAATTATTCTTGAATTCTTTAAGTGTATTGGTACAATTTCGGTATGCATAATGACCACATTCATTATAGGGAATTTCTACCTGTATATTATATTCTTGATTCCTTTTCTTTCCCATTGCCATTTACCCTTGTTAAACCCCCCCATCCATTCACAAAGCTCCAATTTCATTTTATCCTTCTTTTCTTATTTTTTTCTTTTCCTTCCTTCCTCCCCAATTTCTCTTTTCGAAGTTTCTTTCTATTCCACAGTATCTGTTGTACATTTATGTTCTTATTTACATTTTCAGTTTCTCACAACAGAGAGATAATGTGATATTTACACATGTGAGTTCAGTTTATTTCACTCATGATTATGGTCTCAAGGTCCAGCCAGCTAGCTATAAATTGAATTCTTAATGGATTTTGATACGATATGCTGTGCTGAGCATACTGAAAATAGCTCCACCTGGAGAGTATCGCTCCTTTACACCGCACTGTTACCAAATTCAACTTCTTCTACTCACATAACTCACCCCACATCTTCATACATGCTCTACAGCTCAAAATACTTCTCCCCACCCCCTTTTCATAACGAAACCCTAAAATTCCTTCAGGCCTGTGCTTAAATGCTGTTTCTTCTAGGAACCAGCCCAGACACACCTGCTGTATGTTCCTATAATTTTGATTCACTGTATCTCTCATTAATCTTTATTATGATTATTTGCCTTCCTCAACAGGCAAGATTTATTAATTACTATGTCCCCATTGCCTACAACAGTATCTGGCAAATGGCACTACTCAGTGCTGATATTCTTAACAGATGCCAAAGGAAAAATGCAAGGGACGCTGAAATCTTTACACCTTAGACAGACACTTCAATTACACTTGAAGTTTGGGAAGGAACAGGTTGAGCTATTTACCCAAAGGATTTTTAAAACTAATTAAGATTCCTAACACATAGAGTACTTCTCTTAACCTCTACTTGCCCCTAAACCATTCAATGTGGGCCAACCACATATGGAGTAGATTGTTTTTTTAATTACATTTTCCTCAAAAATGTGAAGTTAGCTAACAAATATAAAAAAGGTACACAAATGTACACACACAGTCTCACACCCAGTCTTCATTCTTACCTGCATTTTTGTTAATCTGTGGTAAGATAACAACATGAACCACTATGGGCCTAGAGTCCTGAGTGACAAATATCCTACAAAGTGGCCTTAATACCACGAACTGCTAGATTTTTAGAGTGGCAGTGAAACTTCAGTAAGACTGCTAGGAAGGAAACTGTGGGAGCTTGCTTTCTCTCCCCAGTGGGAGTGAATGACCACCTTCAAGTTTCTAAAGTCCAAAACATGTCTGAACGCACAATGCCAAAAGCTCTCAGTATGATCTCAAAGGATTATTAGTTCAAAAATAATCGCACTCAATTCATATCAAACCAAAACCTGAATGCAGGAGTAGGTAGGTGTAAGAAAAAAAATCTGCATTTTTTTTTTCAAACTTTAAAAGCAAAAAACCAAAACCAAACAAAAACAAAGCATTCTTTTGGGGATTTTGAATACATCATTCTTCAGTAGAAAATAAGTAATCACTCAGGTAGAAGTGCAATTCTTTTTAAAGAACAATTGGAAAATATTTCAGAATGCCTTCAAACATTATATAAAGCTTTTTTTAATGGCCTTAGAATCATAGATAGTAAAAATGGTAGGTATCATGGGACAAAAATAATTGAGTCTAACTTTAGTTCAAGACCAAAACAAAAAAACAAAACAAAAACACTATTTCCCTTAAAACATAGAACTATGGCCAAAAGGGAAGAAAACTGATTCTTCAGAGTTTAAAAAAAAAAATGGAATCACAGATATAAAATGGTTTCTGGCCTTCCAAAGGCCACAGCAGATAACAAGATATATAATAAACATGCATAAATGATATTAAAATTGCATGGGATGAGGATGGTTAGGGAAAAAAGAATTTAAGGGAGGCCCTTTGGGCAAGGCATAATAATAATAAAACCTGAGAAACAGAAAGGAACTCTCAGTCTAGGTCTGGCACTGAGCTATAGATAAACACTGGTTAGATGGCATAAGAAATTTCCTATAAACACTGGCATTATTAGTATACATTCAAAGGCATGTGTCTAAGAATAAAATATTCCTCTAGTGTAGAAATTCCTTTGTCTGTGCTTGGTCTGCTGCATGAAATCAAATCGACACCTCCATAGGAACAAAGTGAAACCCCACAAAACCAGAACAGGAGGTACAGTGAGAATGTGTAGGACACATACAACTAGACACTTACACAGATGCTTTTAAAACTACAATTCTATAATTATTTTCCACCCTCCTATATTCTTAAAACAAATACTGCAGCACAGCCCATAGACTCTTACATGGACAATGCCCGCAGGGCCTGAGTAAGAGGTGAAGCACACCAGTGCCTGCACCCAGATATATGCACTAACTTAGCACCAACCCCATTTCTGGGACAGGACTTGATTTACCTGTTTTCTTCTAGATTAGAAACTTTTGAAAGCAAACACAATTACTAAAATCATCACCATCAAAGTAGTCACTCCAAAAACTTTTCCACACAAATAACTTTCATGATGTTTACAACTCACAATATCTACTACTTTTATGCCAATGAAAACATACTTGTCAAAGAAAAAATGTAGTTTTCACTTATTTATTATTATTAATTAATTTGGCAAGATCTCAGCTTTGGTCCTGGCCTCCAGTATAGACAAGGGCCCCAATTAAAAACTAATTATGAAGGAATCAGATATGACTCACTGTTTTAATTTCAGAAAATCTGTTTCAAGAACTTCATTTGGCTACCGAAAAAATAAATCGCCACAAAGAATGGTTCATCCAGTCTATACTCCTTCCCCTGGGAGAACATAAAGCACTTCAAGTGGCTCTGAGACTCTAAGGTGGATTGGCACACTCTTACTCTCAGATGAAATCTGCTGCCACCTGTTTGCATATTGTCAGCCCAGGAGTTATAACTGGCTTTCACTTTTTTAAAAAAAAGGTACTGGGGATTGAACACAGGGCCTTCACACCAAGCTGTATCACTAGGTCTTTCTTGTTTTTACTTTAGGCTATTCTCAAACTCCCAGTGATCTTCTGTCCCCGCCTCCTGGGCTCTAGGGTTGCAGGTGTGTGCTGTCATTCCAGGAAGACTATAGATGTTAGTGAAACAGGATTTCACTAAATTGTTAAACTGCTCAGGCTGGGCTGTAATGAGTGATCCTGTTGCCTCAGTCTCCCAGAGTACTAGGATTATAGGCCTGTATCACCACACTTGGCTGGTTTTTACATTTTTCAAATGTGCTATTTAATAGGAATATGAATACTTATTTAAGATCTTCAATTTGCCTTTTAGTCAGTAAAACCCAAAACACTACCTAGCACTTAAAGTTTACTGACCCCTGCTCTAAGGGCAGAAAAGCATTAAAGTACTGTACATAAAGACAAAAACACTTTCAAATGCTCACTTAATTTAGGTAACTCCTTTGTTCACTAGAAATTGGGCCACTTTAGGAGCAGTTCTTATGAGCTATGATCAATTTCAAAAAGGTAACCCAATGGTTAGTTAAGACAGCTCCCTCCAATATACTGACGTGCCTGTGCTCCAGCTTGAGTCAACTAAAGCTCAAACAAGAGAGAGCAAGCAAGAGGGAGAGAGGAAGAGGGAGAGAGAAAGAAGACAGAAAGTCAATCCAGTGATCAAAGGGTCATCACTGTCAACACTGAAACCAAACATGAGGGCTGAAGCAGCAGAGTAAGTGCCTACCAAGCGTGTGGAAGATGCTGGCTTCCATCCCCAGCACCATAAAACAAGTCAGAAATTTTTTTAAATAATAAAGCCAAAAATGATAAAAATAGTGGAAATACCAAAAACATTATGGTGTCTAACTCTAATGATATCTTACTATTACCACTTCCCTTAAAATATATGACCACACTCTAAGGGAGAGCCAATTGGTTCTTATATGGGTCCAAAAAAAGTCACAATGATTTGTAACTTTCCATATTACAGAAACTAAATATCAAATATCAAGCTATACTGAAAGTATTCACTCAAGTTTACTCCCAATCCGAGCATTCTGGGAGGCTGAGGCAGGAGAATCACAAGTTTAAGAGAACCTAGTAACTTAGCAAGACCCATCCCCAATTTTTTTTAATAGTAATTTTAAAAGGACTGTGCATCTAGCTCAGTGAGAAAGCCTAGGGTTCAACCCCTGTAGGGGGAAAAATGTGGAGACAAATGCTTTCTGAGAATATAATGCATACATCTGCATACTAAAGGATGGAGGGACCGAGAACAACAAACACTGTGAAAGTTGAAAGAAATAGCCCAGGCTAGACCTGTACTTTAACCAAGCAGAAGCTCAAATAAAATCCTCCAAGGTAAACAAAATAGCAGTATAATGGCAGAAACCAGAGTACATATCATCACTCATGTTTGCACACTGATTCTGGAGTGGTGCTGCACTTCCTAAGCTGCAGCAAGGCAGGGCCAGCTGCAGGGGACCTTTATTCTCCTGCACCATTTTCCTACAAAAAAAGCCTGCGTACAGGCAGTCAAGATGTTTGTAGAGCAGCCTTGTACAAACATAATACACACACAAAATAGAGCAGCCTTAGATAAAAAGTATATATAATTTTTATTAATATATTGATTATTTTATATATTATATATAAGTACCCAGAGCAGATACTGTATGTATATAACTATATACTCAATGTTTATAAACTTGGTTTCTTTTATCTTAATAAATGATCCTTTTTTAAATTTCCTAAGACTTCAAAATGTCCCCAGATCTTTTTGAGAAAGGAGCTACCCAGACTTTTCCTCTGGACAAGCACTGGCTCTGCCACTAGATACATAACCTTGCTGGACATGACAGCACATATCTGAAACCCCAGAACCGAGGGGGTAGGGGCAAGAGATTGCCAGGAGTTTGAGGCTAGCCTAAACTATACAGTAAATCCATGACCAGCCTAGACTACATAGCAAGGCCATTTTACCTCTTTGATCCTCAACTTCCTCATATACTAAAAATAAGACAGTAGGCCAAACAATAGCCAGCATTCACTTTATCTCTAAAATTATATGAATTCATTTAGGCATACCCCACAGCCCCTTGGAGCTACAGGACAGATCTCCTTTGCAGGAGACTCTAAAGAATTTCTATAATGAATTTTTTTATGAAACTTTAAAATAAAAAGGTAGCTAGAATTGACATCTTTAGTCTTCCAAACTACCTCACAAAAATCCTAAGGTTTTTAGTATTGTCTAAATGGCTACATTCCCAAAGCTGATATACAGATTTGATGTTATCCCAACCAAAATACCAACAGGATTACTTGCAGAACTAGAGTCAACAATCCTAAAATTCATATGAAACTAGAAGAAACTCAGAGTAGCAAATGCAATCCTGAACAAAACAGGGAGCAGAGCAAAACAGGGGGTATCACCATACACTAAAGTTACCACAAAAACAGCATGGTACTGGCATAAAAACAGACTTGTAGATCAAGAGACCATACCAGAGGATGCACAGACTTCCCCAGACACATGCATCTATGTGATCTTTAACAAAGGGGCCAAAACTTACACTGGAGGATAGACAGCCTCCTAAATGGGGTTGGGCAAATTGACTATCCATACAAGCAGAAGATTAAAGCTGGAGTCATCTCTCTTATTGTGTACTAATCTAAAACCAAAATGGATCAAAGATCTAAACAGTAAAAACAATGAACCTACTGAAAGATAAAATAAGTAAAACTCTTGAAGTTACAGATGTAAGAAAGAACTTTCTGAACAGAGAACTTTAACTGCCATAAGGACAAACTTGAAACACTTGTAGGAAAATAGATACACCTTGAAAACGTAATGTTAAGTGAAACAAAATCAGACCAACAATCTTAAAAACTGTATGGTTTCTCTCCTTTGAGTAACACAAAGTACAAATAATAAAGAACAAAATAAAAGAGTGAAAAAAGCAAACAAAGACAGATCTTTTTGAAACTGGAAAGCAGTGGAAGAGACCAAGGCAAAGGGGAGGAGTGGAGGGAAAGGGGAAGTAAAAGATTTTAAATGTGTCATGTACATGTACCAAATACCCACAATGAATGTAAACATCATATTTGTAAGCATAAACTAAAAATAGTAACAATAATAATGAAAATGGGGAAACGGGATCCACAGGCAGAGGGAGGAGGTTGCTGAGGAGGGGAAAAGGAACAGAAAAGAATCAAGGTACCTAACTCCCTAAGATAAATGCCAACTTTATGAACTGTGAACATGTATTAATAAAATAAAATTTTAAAAAATAAAACTTTAAGCTTTAAAAAAAACCCTAAGGTTTTTTATTGTTTTTCAATCCTGATTGTATGTCAATATATATGTTCACTCACATCCATTCTTTAAGGGCTGGCACCAGGAATAAAAAGAAACAGGGCTGAAATTTTAGAGTGCCTAACACAGTCTGGGGACACAGCTCACAGTTCCAGTCTGTATTCTAATCAGTTATGTGACATATAGTAATTTCCTTAGTTATGTTAAGCCTTAGGCTCCTCATACATAAAGCAAAATGAATGGGAAAGGTACTCTCCAAAGTCCCCTCAACCTCCTAGGTGTGATGACTCTAAGATCTCTGGCTTTCAGCCTGGCATGGTGCCATCCACTTCTACCTCAGCACTCTGGAAGCCTGAGACAGGGAGAGCACAAATTCAAGCCCAGCTGAAGCAACTTAGTGACCTAGTGGAACTCTGCCTCAAAACAAAAATTAACAGAGGGCTGGGGATGTAGTTCACAGAGAAGACCCTGGGTTCAATCTCCAGTATTGCCAAAAAAAAAATTTTTTTTTAATTTAAAAAAGAAAGAGAAAAAAGATTTCACTGGTAGAACCCATCAGGAATACCCCCCAAGGATATAAGGGTGCTTGTAATATTCTTCGGGTCAGTCCTCCATAGTGTGTGCGCCATGTTTGTGTTGGCTGGTGCTCCACTCCAAACTTGGGCTCCCTGAGGCAACACTTGCGCTCTGTCTCTGTCTTCCTCTACATCCCTCACAGGCCCTATCACCCTTCTAAGGGCAAGGACAATCAACAGACGTTTATGTGAATGAACTGCACAACCCACACTTTCAGCTAACCCCTCAAAGGAAACAAAAAGCAAGCAAAGCAAAGAAACACTATATTCAAACAAGATAAGGAGACGGAAAGGAATCCTCAGCCTAAAAAAGATGGAAAGACCATACCATCTACCCCCAAACAACCAGCCAACAGAATAGCCTGTTTTCCTCCCCTGAAGAGTAGTGATGGACATTTCAGTCCTTATGGAATCTGTCCTACTGATAAATTACACAAGGCTAAAAATGACTGGGTGTGTGTGTGCACACTTTGCATGTATGTGTGTGTAAGACAATGACCTGGAAAGAGAAGTATGAAATTCAAACTTACAAGGTATCAACTACTTCCATAACTCTACGTCAGACTTTTATCCAGATCTCACTTTTATATATCTTCCTCAACACACAGTAAATGTGGCACTCACATCCCCAGTTCAAGATGTTATCATTGATTCTTATAAAATTTAGGAAAGAATAGGTGATGTCCCATAATTAGAGAGTTTGCTTCTTTAGAGACTAACTATGACCTCTGACAGGCAGCATCTGCCTTTGCCTGGAAGAAAATGAGTCTCCTTTTCATTAGCAATCAAGTTCTGTCTACTTTTTAAGAGTGACCCAGAAATTCAAGGATGTGAGTTTGAGCAAAATGAGATAGAAAATCAGACAGTACAAACATTTACATACAAATAGGACTAGAGCAAAAATTAAAATGAAGGATGTTCTTGAAGTACTTTTCAAGATGACTGAGGTTTCTGAAGGGGCAAACTGCGCCTCAATTCCTCAAGGAAATGGGCCTGGCTTACACAAGAATAAGCATTTCAAAATTTTAAAGGGACAGGCAGTTAAATGACTAAGGAACTGCACTGGTCTAGGCAGGAGAATCCTAACCACTGTCAAATGTTTTCCACACAGAACGGGCAGACTTGTTTTATTCTGGTTAATTGAGGGTTTGGATACGTACTATATAATCAGAGGAAACAAGCAGTAAAGGACATGAGCTAATTTAGGGTAACCAAAGACTTGGCTAGCAGATGCTTGCTTACTCTGGATCCCTAAAATGAACAGAATCTGAGCAGTGATACACTGGTCAGAAACGTGAGGGGGAGGTACCTGAATTCTCGGCTAAAGCAATGCACTATGTGGATGTGAAAACAGACCCTGTTCTTAGTGTTTCTACTTTTCTATCACTCCCTCTACCCCAACTCATTCTCTTTTTTTCCCTTAGATTCCCTGACCTATGAATTTCCTTGCAAAATGTAGCCACAAGCCTACCTGGCTGCTCCATCTGGCAGCAGCAGGAGACTCACTAAGCCAGGCCAAAAGGTCCGAGGGAGGCAGAGTAATTGCTACCAGCTGTCCGCTCTTCCTGTCACTGGTCCTCTCTTCACCCTTCACTCTACACATTCCATCTCTAAACTATGGAATTCAAGAAAACGTGCTAAAGAAACTATTTTTCAAATCACATAGCTGTACCTGCAAAGTGGACTGATCCACACAGAGATGTAGTAAAACCTCACACAAACTGTAGAACAGATAGAAAGAATAGCCAACATGTAGAAAAGTTTTGAAACTATGTCACTAAAGAAGAAACTGGTAATAGTGACTAGCAAATAATACAGCTTTCTAGGTCCTGCCTCCTCCTATCTCTCCATCTCCTATGGCACCAAAAACATTCCAACATTTATGATCTAAGTACAGCAACAAAAATACCAATTTTAGCCTTCTGTACCACAGCAGTTGCACCTGTCTCCACATACAATCCTCGACAGTTCTCACTGTCACTAATTACAGATAATTCATACACATAAGTATATCTCATCTCTCCAAAAAGACAGCAAGAAATTGGAGCACTGCCACCATGTCTCACACGTGAGAAACACACCATCCCATTAACAAACACTACCTAGGAATGTACACCTGTGAGTGAGAAAGTCTGCCATAGGCCTCTCAGACTTTTCTGCCCAATAGCCAGCACAGTGATCACAGTGGCCTACTCACTACTTACCAATGTGATAAAACGTAAACCTCCATTTGAACAGCGTGAAACGCATAGTGCTTCAGAGTCAGTCTAATCTCTAGTGTCTGAGATACAGGATTACAGATCGTAACTGCAGGAAACTGGCCTGAAACTATATAAATTCAGTACCCAAATAATATTCTACATGAGATTCATATTATGTTCTCATTAGCTTTCTCTTCATATTTATGTGAAGAAAAAAAAATTCATGTTCAATGTGTATGGTGAGTAATATCAACTGTCATTTAAATACTGTCTTTCTTATTCTCTGCTTTCACTTCTATTTTTCTAAAGCCCTTTTTATAAAGATCAAGTCAGAAACTATTCTCTAGAGGCAAACATTTTAAACAGAAGGTATTGAATTAACACAAGAACATGGGTGGTCCAGATTGGGAACCGGTAATATACTTTTGAACATAGAGGAATAAGTGCTTGGAGGTCAGTGACAAGATAAAGAGAATCTATGTAAATTTGGGGAACTCAAGAGAAATTTTAACTTACTTTACATCGGGATGTAAGGTAAAACTCAAATAGGACAAGTGTGAAAACAACACACATAATATAATCATGTGTGCACATATGCATGCATGCTCACACACAAGTGTGCACATGTATGACAGAGGGGTGGAGAAGACACTAAATTTCATTCCAAGCTACAAAATTCCTTTTCCTGGATGTTGAGAAAAGCACACAGTTACACTACGTTAACAGATAATGCTTGGAAATGTTGAGATAACTGAATTTCTATTGCATTGTGGTATCTCTCACTCCTTTGCTGGCCCTGATTAAGGCAAAGATAAACAAAATTAAAATGAAGGATTTAATTAAGCTTCTCTGATTCCTGAAAGAGAAAATTTATTTTTCATTCTATTTCTAGGAAAAGAGGGAAGGAGGGAAAAAATTCCTACATGAAATTAATGGTGCTGAACTGGATCAAAAATCTGAATATTAAAATGGAAACATTAAATTTGCTGGAAGATAGAATAGGTAAAACTCCTGAAGGCAAAGGCTTTATGAATAAAATCCTGACCATATAGCAACTATCACAAAGAATCAACAACTTGAATCTCAACTTATTCAAAAGCTTTTGCACAGTCAAAGAAACCACCAATAGAGTGAAGAGACAACCCACAATATGGGAAAAAATGTTTGCCAGCTGTTCCTCAGACAAAGCATTACTATCAAGAACATATAAAGAACTCAAAATAAAAAAATCAGACCTCCCAAATTTAAAGACTCAATCCAAAAATGAGCTTCTGAGATGAATACACACTTCTCAGATGAAGAAATACAAATGGCAACTAAGTACATGAAAAAATGTTCAACATCACTGGTCATTTGAGAGACGCAAATTAAAATACTGAGATTCCATCTCACCCCGGAAAAAATGGCTATTATCAAGAAGTCAACCAATAAAAAGTGCTAGAGGGGCTGTGGGGAAAAAGGAACCCCTCTCCACTGTTGGTAGGAATGTAGACTGGTGCAACCACTGTGAAAATCAGTATGGAGATTCCTCAAAAAATTAGGACTGGAGGTCCCATTCAACCCAATTATTCCCTTTCTGGGTCATCTTTCCAGATGAATTAAAAACATCATACCACAAGGATATATGTGCAGCAGCACAATTTATAATAGTTAGATCTTGGAAACAACCCAAATGCCCATCAACCAAGGAGTGGACAAAAAAGAAATGGCCTTTTTATATAATGGCGTGCTAGTCAGCCACTTTTATAGTTAAGTTGATGCAACTTGAGACCATACTCATAAGTGAAATAAACCAGATGCACAAGTGCAAATATTGTATTGTCTCCTTAGTGTGAGAAGCTGAAGAGTAAATAAGATCCAAAATGTACAACAGATATTGTACAATGGGAAGAAACTTCAAAAGGAAAGAGAAACTGGGATCAGGGAATGGAAAAAGAAAGAAGGGAAAAGCAAAAACAAAGATAGATAAGGTAGTTATACTATGACTTGCTCTTTGTTCATTAAAAAGAAAGGTTTGTACTAATATTGTTTGGACAATTAAATGCTGATATTTTGTACTCTGAGTAACTAATTTAAAGATACTAACATGCAGTGTATTGATCATTGTTGCCTTCCTATTATCTTATCCTGTTTTGCAACTTTTTTTCTCTTTAAAGTTAAAAAATATTAATGGTACTAACAAACCATAATTGAACAATAAGACACAAACTTCACATAGGATTATAGTTAACCTGGAGACTGTGTTGAAAGAAACTTTGCTAAACTCATAGCCATTAATGCCAGTTTTTCAGGCCAAAATTAATTGATTTAATTTATTGGCAGTTTCCCAAGATGGGCAAAAGGTTCCAGGCAGAGCCTAAGTATTGCCTTCTCCTACTTCACTCAACATTAGAATATGTTAAGACTTCAAGCTAACGAATATAGCTGAGTTGAAAGAAGCATGGGAAATTCTGTTACTTCATGTTAGTAAGAAGCTACAGACCAAGACTTCCTCATGCATGACTCCCTCAGAGACACAACATGCGTGTTATTAAAGGACATAGTGTTAAAAAGACTCAGGAATGGTATTTTTGAGGGGTCCAGATGTTAAGTCCTACACAAGGAAAAGCCTCAGGACATATATGTGTTATGATGCATATATAAGGTGTTACATTTAACAACTTGTGACTTTCGTGTTGGCAGCAACATATCAGAAGTCACTGAATCTGACCTGTCTCAATGTCACAGCTGCATAAAATCAGTCTGGACATGCTCATCCTCGATTAGGAAAAAGATAAAGTTTCAAGTTTTTCAATTAAATTTTGTCTACTGAAGAACACATTCACAGCAGCATTATCTATTCCCCACCTCCTTCACTGCTTTTGTCTTACATTTTGTTTCCAGTAACTATGCTGAGCTTTCAAGCCAAAGACTACTCCTCAAAACACAGCCTTAGCCAAGCCTGGGCCACATATACTCATGCAGCTGCAAGAAGGCACAAGGTTCTATCTAGTGTTACATGAAATGCCCAGGCTTCCCTAATGTTAGTTAGTACTTTAAAACCAGTAACTATTATGAACCAGTGTTTTAATCAGATTCTTGATCTGCCTTTAGTATATTTTCAAATGTTCCACACTTTCTTTTCAGAAAGTACTGTTTAAACCAGGACATTAATATATAATTTGGTTCCATTTTATTGATCAGTAAACAGAATGACAGCATATTTTCTAGGAGTGCATCTCAGGTCAACAAAGAGTTATGTGGCCAGGTATGATGGCACACACCTGTAATCCCAGCACTCAGGAGCTGAGGCAGGACTGCCTCAAGTTCAGGGCCAGCCTGAGCTACATTGTGAGTTCAGGGTCAACCTAAACTACATAGAGAGACCCTGTCTCAAACAAACAAACAAAGAGTTATGTGATTTTGGGTAAGTTGCTTAATCTCTATGTTTAATTGTTTAATCTCTCATATACTCACTGGTAAAGCAGGGGCACTATCTATGTCCTATAAGGACTAAAATAATATAAAAAAGCTCAATTCAAGACAAATTTTGGCATATAATAAGTGCTCAATAAATGTTTGTTCGTACAGTAATCATTAATCTGCCAAAGTCTGACAACTGACAGGAGTTAGGACTCAGGCCTACAGAGCATAAAAACCTGTGTCCTCTGTGCATCACCAGGCAGAACACTTGCAGGTGCTTTAATTCACTCATTAGTGCCTGAATTACACTGGGGCCTGAGGCAAAAGAAAAATATCAGTAATATTAGCCTCTTAAGGTTTGATACTTTTCCCAGCATTTCTGCATTCATTTAGCATTGATCTTATTACTCTTTTTGGCAACCTCCGTAACCCCACTCCAAAGGCAAATACCTCACTCCCCTCCCCAACGCCCGCTCTGCTGTTCTCTGGTGATTTCTGCACAGACCACAACACAATCAGTTATTCCACACCCAACTTTGCAATACTCTAGCAGGACTCCCTCTGAATCTCTTTAAGAAAGAAGTCCAGGTTAATGGACCTGTGAATTAGCCCATGACTACCAAGAAGTGTGAAGTAACACAAGAACATTAATTAATTACAACTACCACCCCAGACTCGAGCTATGTTACATGTGGTATACATAAATAGAATGCAATAACTAACTCAAATTAATAATCCTTAACCCTCCTATTTTTAAAACTACTCTAGAAAGGTATTTAATAAACCAAAAGATAGCATTCTTCATTTTATGTTAAAAATGCCCAGGCTTTTGCTAGCATTCCCCAGAAAAACTAAATATATGATGTCCTGCTAACTAGGGGACTCTTATTTGAAAGATAAGGTTGGCAGAATCAGTCTCAACAGCAAAGAGAAGATGGTTTGGCAGTTCTATTTTTCCTGTGTATTTCTTTGATCTGACACTACCCTGAATAGCACTGAATGCGCTGACACCAAGGCGGATGAAAGGCGCACACTGAGGCAGCCGTGACCTGCAGAAATGCCTTTTGAGGGAGCACCACCACGACACAAACGTCGACGATGCATCCTCCAGTACACCCTGCACTCTGAGGAAGTGCAGTGTCTTTGTTCCCTATTACTATTCCTAAATTTGTCCAGGGTACAATAAAGGCACTAGCTCTACTTTTCTTAAATGGACTTAAGAGGCCTGGACCACCAACATTACTTCCTTATACTGGCCAAGAAAGCTGTGAGCTGTTAATGTGTAATGTTTATTACAGCTGGAAGACAAGATTTAGATAAAGAATAACACAAACTTGTATTTTATAACATTTTATATTTATAAGGACATACTTCAAAATGTCATTTTTAGATATGGACAAGGAGCAGAGTCTTGTGGGCAAGCACACACCCACAGGAGCCTTTGTAACTACCATAACTTTTCCGTGTTGCCCAAACAGTATGCTATGTATGTACCTCTTAAGTGGAATATAGAAAATTCTTTGTAATTCTAATTATCACCCTTAAAAATAATGGTGAAGTAACTCATACCAGACCAACCCTCCTGCTCATAACAATTATAAACTGTGGACAAAATACAGTATTAAAGGCATCAGAAAGCAATTAAAAGTAGATAAAAACTAGATAGGATGTGAGTGTTGGGGAGAAAAATGGAAGCAAACCATAGGAAATCTATATTTATACTGTTCTCCCCTAAATGTGCTCCCTTGTCTGCACAGCAAAGCAGGAAGAATGTAAGCCAGCAACCGACGTCTGATTGAGTGAGGAGCCAAAGCAATGTGGAGCCGTCAAAGCAGCTGGAATCTGAGAGTAGAAAGCCTAGAAAAGACAGAGCCATTGAAGGAGTAGCTCTAAATATGTTCACAACTCTGCTCAAATCCTTCAATGACTGCTGACTGCGTGGGAGCAAGATGAGATTCAGGAATCCAAGAGAAAGTGAGAATTAGGTTTAAAACATGGAGCAGAAGAATTCAAGTCCTGCCAAATTGGAAGAGTTTGACAAGTACCCCAGGGCTTGGTAAACCCATCATACTTTCCACTAAACCCTCTGCAAAGTCCCACCTTGGAAACAAGGGCAATATCCAAGAGCTAAGCTTTGTATTATCAGACCAAGGGCAACAGAAGCAGACTCCCCCTAAAAAAGCCTAAAATCAACCCATGGGATCAAGGTAATCAGCCAAGAATGGAACTGCCTCCTAGGACAAAACTCAGCATTCTTCAGTGGAAGAAAAACTTTAAAATGCATCACCCCAATGTCCAGTCAATAATAAAAATGTACTATACAAATGAAGTAAAGGAAAACTACCCAGTCAAGAGAAGAAGCAGTAGATAAAAAAATACCCATAGAAAAGCTACATATTAAAGATTGCCAGATAAGGACTTTAAGTAACTCTGATAAATATGCCCTTAAAGTATACATTTTATAAATTGTACAATTGATAACCTTATCTACCCTCAGCATCCCAGTGACTTGAGTTGCCCATGATTTTTAATCTAAATGGGATTTGGAATGGTTTGTTTGAAAGCCTGAAGCAAACAACTTGAAAGTGATTAAAGATATCCAAACTGAATTATACTGTATATTTATACCTCCCAGTAGGACAAAGGAGAGAATAAAATGTCATATTTTCCTCTCCAAAGGAGAGGGCTTTATTAAAATCTGACAGCAACCATTTGGCAGCAATAATCGAGTTTTATGCAAGATTACACTGGTTTTCTTTGTATGACATCACCATCTAAACACACACTGACAGGGTACTTGGGCTCCTAATGGTGAGAAAAAGTGGTGAGCTATGTACAAAACCAATCTTTAAAAGTACTTATCCTCATCTGTCAATGTGATCTTATCAAGGGTTTCTATAATTTATATAAACAATCATTATAGTTTAGCTGAATCAGTAGCATAATACCCTTTTAACACATAGTCAGATTGCTTCTACTATAACACATTTTCCACCAAGTCTCACCCTCCCAAAGGAATTTGGCTCCAACCTTCTTTTCTTAATCCATTAAGCAATCTCATGAATAAAAAGATAATCACATGCCCTGCATGCCCAATGTAATTTTTATAAATCTTCTAAGTGTTATAACATGTATTTACTATTTTGTGAAACTAGGTACTGGACAAGCTGGATTACCTCTTTTACCCCCCACCTGGAGTGGGGGAGGGGGACCAAGGTTGGTAAAACTTTACTGAGAAGAATGCCAACTACACATTATTTTGTCTTAAAATTTTGCTTAAGATTCTGTGGTGTCTGGCACAACATTTAAGAATGATTATCTCTATCTCTGGGGCAATGTTCGGACTTCTTTTGACCCTGCCAATCCTGAAGGTGCTAATATTACCTCTACTCAGGTAAATCCTCTCTTTTCACAACTTCTGTTATTCTGGTCTCCCAAAAGGATGGCTTTGCTCTTTCTCAAGGAGCATGTTTGCCTCACAGCAGCTTTAGAAGAGATCCGAGGGATTCACACCTAACTATACCATATAGATTCCATTCTATCTACTATTAACCAAATCCAGGAATAGAATTTAGGCAGACCCATTTTCATCAGCCACAAAGTAAGTTCTTGCCTCCTAGCAGTGTTTGTTCTGAACACTGAGGGCCACCTTGCCTTCCTAACCTTGCTTGGAGAGTCTGAGACTAGCAACTCACACATCTGCTTCCTCCCAAAAGCAACCCTTAGTATATACTGGAGACTAGGCTCTCCTAGAAACCACCTCTCTCCATGTCAGACCATAAATATGTAGGTCAACAATTAGTATCAATACGAAGATTCTCCCTACACAAGTCACCAAGTTGAATTCTGTCCAAATAGATTGCCTCTCTTGTGTGGTACTATCATCCTGAATGCTCCATGAAACAAAATCTTCAAAGGAAAGAACCAATATCTCATTATTTAAGATAAGTAGATAAGACACATGTGAATGATTACATGTCCCAAATCTTTTGGTTCAAGAAACACACTGTGAAGCAATAAATAGCAAATACTGTATGTACTAGGCATTAACTATGAAAACCTTTTGCCTAATACCAGGAACTCACAATCTAGTGAGTGATACAAACATACCAACAAGTGATCACAATGTAATGGGTATCTACTATACTATGAGAGATGCATAACAGAATGAAGCAAGTAGCTAAGGCACCAGATGCCTCAAAGAGACTGAACAAGATTTCCGGTACCAGCTCGCAAGTGTTAAATTCCCTCCCTTACTTTCTCCAATTGTATTTCCATTTTTAGAGGAGAACGTTGCACATGCTTTTTTTCCAGCTAGAAACCAAGTTGAGCAGTCCATAATCAGTTACATAAAATCTTTCATTTCCAATGTTATCTTTATTCCAATACAAACAAACTATTGTTAAGCTTTACTGTCACCACAGTTTAAAATATTTTCACTTTGTTGAAGAAAATTGTTTCTGACTTGAAAAAAAAATCTGTTTATAGTATTAACAAAATTAGATCCTGATGTCAGGATGAACTTGATGGACAAAAAATGTTATAATTAATTATATGAAGAAAAGGGAGAGAAATTTCACATTATTTTTCCAACATGTTCCCTGAAATAAATGTTACTATCAAAATTTTTCAACTGAAGTACAAAGAAAAAAAATGGTCTACACAAAATCTAGAGAAGCTGTTTATGAAATTATCTCACAGCCTTTCTAAAACCAAAAGGATATCTAGAGATGGCTAGAGAAAAAGGAGAGAAATGCTCTTGAGCCAAGGACTATTCTGTGCATACTAGTCCTACCCCTTCCTTGTGTGTCCTCTTTTAACCCCGTATGATCGCACACACCTATAGCCTCTACCATGACTCCATCTTCCTCCCTCACAGTCTCAACTTGAGAATTGGATTTCTTACAGTAGGAGGGCAAGTTTCATATGATTATATTCACTTACACTGGGCAGAATTAAAGTTAGTACCTATTTGGTTTGACTTAAAAACAAGACCATAGCTACCATGTTAAGGAGAGATTCTAAGGCTATACCTTAAACTGAAAGGTGGAACAGACACCAATATATATTAACTAGCAATTCGTTGATAAGCCTTATTCATAATAGAAAAAATGGTGAAATAGTAAGTTCTTATTAATCATTTATCTATATCCATATCCTTCTATCCTTATGATCCACAAAAATTAATCAGAGCATTCTGAGAACCAGTAACATTTTATAAATGTATTAAAAATAGAGGGCAACCTAATTGTGTCCAGTACTCTATGGAAAAAGGAAATATATGGAAATAAAACTTACTTGCAGTATCCTGTGCCATTGTGGTAGGTGATACAAATTCCTTCATTTATACATGGCTCATAGTCATCTCGACACTGCAATGCTAGAACAGAACAAAACAAAAAGTACATTAGACATAAGCCATTGATCATAACCCTCAGCTACCAAAGAACTCTCCCAAGTCAACCTTCATTCCCACATCCAGTCTGACTGGGTTTGCCTTTAGAGTTTTAATCACTTTTTCATCTTTTGGCTTCTAGAGTAATGGAAGCATAAAAATTCACTCCAGAATTTACCTCCCACATTCATCACAGAAATGTACCATTTCAAGAATCAGTGAAAACTGGAAAGGCAAGACAGAAAAAAACCTAGTCTAACAATCAAATATCACAACTGAAGCTCACCAAGTCTTTCTTGAGCATCATGAAGACGTCCCTGTCCTCAGATGGTTTGGACAGAAATACCTTAAAGTCAAACTGAGAAGTCTCCACCTTCAGGTTCTCTAGCCACAGAATTCTATGTATTTACTATGCAACATCAGAAGGTGTAGGCTTGCCTGTTCTGAGCAGCAAAACTAGCTTCTTTTCTTAGCGGGCCAGGCCACAAGCAACTTCTCCATCAATATACTGTGTAAGGAGCCTTTGTTCTCCCAGTATTGCACCAAGTGGTGAAATCACGGAGAACATGATTACAGGAACCCCATCATCCTTTAAATGATACTGCTTTATAAATACTTATAATAACGGCAGCTGATAAACACCATTTACTAAATACCAAGCACAAAGCACTTCACATAGATTAACCAATCCAATCTTCACAGCCCTAAGAAGTAGTTAACTTCATTACACTAGTCCACAGACGAGGGAACAGTGAGAACTGATCTGTCTACTCTCACACCAGTGAGTTAAGATCCAGAGATGGTTCTCTTACATACACTGTGTCCCACTACCTGACATTCTCCTCCACAGGGTGGGATGTTACGGTACCCATTTACGAGAAAATGAACCCCGCAGGGGTTCAGTAGCCTCTTCACACCACTAGCTATGATAATACTGAGCCTAGGATCCAGGTCTCTAAGTCCAACCCATCTCCAGTCTCCACAACAGCTGCTGGCATCAAACAAACAGTATCCAGGCTGCAGGCACACAGGCAGATTCAGGAAGACGGTCATCTTGTCCATATCCCACTTCCCTGTAGGGCTCAAGTGCTCCCTCTTCCCACACTGATAAGCCCAATGCAACAACTATAATTAAAACAGTTAATGTCAGGTTATTTCCTCCATACACAAGTTCTCAAACTGATTTTTTTATTCTCTTTAGACACTTTTATTAGTTTCAGTGAGAACTTCCTGGCTTCTATTTGTTCTTTGGGTTTTTTTTCTTTAAATAAAAAGGAAAACTTCTCACTAGGAAAGGAATGTTCTGCAGACATACAGCAAACTGAAGCTCTGTCCCCCTGTGGGAATCCTGCTGCAGTGGGAGTCAGGAGGCCGGCAACCTGCCACTGCCCCTACCAGTCCTACCTTGCTGTGCAACTGTTGGCAAGGCTCAATCTCAGGGGGCACAGTTTCCTACCTGTAACTAAGCAGGAGGAGGACTAAATGGCCCAGAGGTCCCCTGTGATCCAACAGTGACACCTCCCTCATCAAAAGTACACAAAGGGCATGCAATATACCTGCAGAAAGCTATCCAGGAGGACATAAGGACCCAGCCACTTTGACTCAGAAAGCACTAGAAGGAGGATGGGGGTGTGGGGAGAGCCTATTCCTATTAAGTGCCCTGGCAAATCATTACAGTGACAGGTTCAGAGAAATACAAACAAACCTAAAATCAATATGTGACAACCCAGCAAATAACTTTATAGCCTAGCTTTAGTGAACCAATCCAAATCAATGACCGAAAAGGAGGCAGGCTTACCAGGCTAATAATTAATGATGTTTGGGTGATTTGTGGGATCACGCTACCTTGAACCTTTACCATTTACTAAGCCATGGTTTTCAAACTTTAGTACAAGAGTGCTGTATCCAACCCCCAGTTTCTCGTTTGAGTAGTGCCACAGGGGGCCTCAGAATGTCCCTAACAAGTTCAAAGGCAATGCTGAAGATACAAGTCTAAAGAACCACATTCTGAGAACAGATGCACTAAAACATGAGTATCCATCTTAAGAAATCTCCTACAACCATACACTCCATAGAGGTCTGGAATCATCTAGGTGATAACATACTGCCTGAATAAACAAAAGAAAAAGTAAAATTTGAGACTGATAACTTTATTCCTGGGCTATTTCTAAATAAATACTATAAGTATTTGCCATACAAAGACGTTAAAACTTTGATAACCCAAAATTATAAAGGTGAGACTAGGAAATAGCTCAAAATCTATTTTATTCTTTTCCCCAAGTAAAATATTTAAATTTAACAATGAAACTTTAAGGCCACTTCACAGTTGTAGAGTGAAAATAAAATGCTAACTCAAATCATAGCCAGAAAATTGATGCTTCAACTGATGTTTTAATGGAATCCAAAAAACTAGTCACTCAGAAAGAGTGACTTCTTCCCAAAATTTTCTTAAGCCACACACAATGGATGCTCAATAAATTAATGGAGAGTGAAATCAATCTTACATATGTCTCTTGTGCATGTTCCCCTCACACACACACACATCCCAAAAGTAAAACCAAAGAGAAGCACTAGTAAGTTTTCAGTCTCACCTATAATTCGGCAACATGACACACAATCTAGAAGCCGACTTCCAACGTCCACACATTTTCAGTGCAGTGTATTTGAGGAGTAGCTGTCTAATACCAGAAACACATTCAGAGAGCACCTGCTACAGGCAGGTGCAGGTCCTCACGTCGGGGATACTGCAGCTCACAGACCTTTAACTCTGCCTTCAGGAACCTCATTTCTTTTAGAGAATGATGGGTAACAAAGTCAGTATGGTTATTTTAGACAGTGGTATGTTCCATGAGGAACAAGATCCAGTAATGGAACACAAAGCAGTCATGAAGGCAGGGTGTAGTGGCATTACTTTAGTCAGTGTGCAGGAAAGGCTTGCTGGAGCAGGTAACCCCTGAGAGGAGACTGAAGTGAACAAGAGTCACAAAGATGGGAGCGAAAGCACCCTAGGTGGAGGAAACAACAAATACAAAGGCCTCGAGGTGCCTGGAGATTATTAAGCAAATAATGGAAGACAAGATAGAGAGACATGTAGGCATTACATCCCCCACTACTGTGAGGTTGGTATTGTAGAGAAATTAAACCCAAAACATACAGTTCTTACAACCTCATGTAGAGAAGTTAAGGTTAAGGATAGAGAAAATGTGACTTACACAAATGACTCTAAGAAAAATGAAAACCATATAAAAATTCCTTTTTTTAAGATACTTTTAGCATACCCTTTTGAATATCAATCTCAGAACCACTCCACAAAGAACCTCTAGGATATACAACACCAAGCCATGTTTAGCACTAACTATAACCCAGCCCAGGCAAGGCTGGTGGTGTTTACTTCAGTTTATCAGCCTCAACTGTACACAAATACTAAAAGCAATAAATAAGCTGCCATTGATTTTTACCAGTTCCAGTGCCTCACAAACATCTATTTAGGGATAGGCTGAGGTATTACAGACATGATAAGATCTTCTTTGAGACTTCCTCTAGGCTCTACCAAAATTTTCCAAGGTTTTCCACTACCAAGCCAGCTACTTATCAATGGCTTAAAAGCCTCCTTTTGTTTTAGGGATCTCTAACATGAGTAATTAAGCCTAATACCCAGACAGTGTAATCTGAGCAGCCTTCAGTGTGTTTCACGTGCTGTACTGACATGTAATCGTTTTAAATTGGCATTATTTGTGGCTTTGTAGCCTCTTCAAATAGGCACCTGTCTGTTGTGTGTCTCACACTCCTTTGCCTTCTATTTGCAGCATGTATCTACTGCTCCCTAAGAAGAGACTGTCTTGAAGGTTGGTGTTCCTAAAATAAGTGAAGAAGAGTTGTACAGGGCTTTCTTTGCTCATCCACGTTCATGCAAATTTCAAGTAGCCGCATTTGAGAGAGATGAAATCTGAGTTTATGCCTATGGCTTGGCTGTCGTTGGCTTCTGTTGCTTCTGGCACACGGCCTCTGGAAGGGGTGCAGTAAAATGAGCACAGCTAAATTTTCTAAAATGACTGCTTGCATTATGACCAAAAATAGGAGGATTGAGGGCAGACAGGGAGACACCAGGGACTTGCAATAATTCTGCAGCACCCTACAATTTCAAACAACAAAGCTTTCACTAAATTTTTTATTACATTTTTGGGATCAAGCCACAGGGGGAAAAAAAAATTCAAACAGAAGCGCAGAAACTTCAACTCCCAAGTGCTACATTTAAATAAAAATGAAGTGGTGAAAGAGCTGTCTTCTTCTTTAGAATTAGTCTTAATTAAAAGGCAGCAAAAACAAAAAATGCAGTAAAGGAGACACCAGTTTTATTTTCCAGGTAATATGCCAAAGACTTTTATGCTCTTCACAGGTACTATCTAACAGAAAATGCATTTCCTACCTAGGAGACACTGATATGAGATCCAGAGGTAAGGCTTAGGCTATAGGGTTTAGAGTAGAAAAGTTCTGCTTTCCGAAAACTGAGAAATATACCTTGATTTAGAGATACAGCATCAACAAGAACAGAATTTATAAGTAAATTTCTGACATTACTAATTTCCATTTCATAAAGAAATTCATTCCAGCAAGTAAATAAATCTAGAATAACCCTTTATTTTAAAAATTCCAATTTTGTTCCACTTTATATTGGATTTATTGTGAAAACAAAACTCATTAATTTGCTGTGCAATATTGAAATTTAATCTACAATTGTTTTTATTGTTCTGACTTTGTAAAGACTACACAAATAAATGTAATTTTATGAGTTAAATTTCAATCCCTGAGTTTTGAAAAAGAAACTTATGCATTTGGAAATGAAAATCTTCCATACGAAATGCAAGGCTTGAAAAAATCCACACATATTTCTGACCCAGGATATGGCCAGTGTATTAATGACCACTTCTGCACACATTCTTCCACTGTTATCCTGTTAAGTTCCTACTACATTTTGAATCACAGACAAAGAATAACCATCCTTCAGGTCCTGGGAACCTTCTGGTCTGATTTAGATGTTCTTCCTCCGCACTATTCTGCTGCAGAGAATGTGTATTCACTCTTTCATCTCTCTCCCGCCTCTACACAAATACTCTCATGGCGATGACGACAACAGGTTCATCACAGTATCCCCAGGACCTAACACAATGGCTGAACCACAGCAGGTACTAACACTCTGATAAGATACTCAACAAGCTAAATACTTGCAGCAAAGCCAAAATATACTAACAAACTCATCAGTTTATGTCTTTAAAATGTTCTAGGCTTCCAATTTTATCACGCACAAAAAAATTCAAATATGACTGTCCCACTCTGTGAATCTCAAGCCAAGAACATTATGGTGAAAACTCAAATAGTTTAAACAAAAAAACAAAATAATTTATATCTAAATGGCAAGTGCTGAAAACAAATAAAAATTTCATGTGAATGACAATAGGCAGTTTTCATTGTATAGTACCATTTTTCCAGTGACTAGATTCACTGATGCACACCCATAAAATAGTAAGACCAACAGGACCCAAAGAACCTCCAATGTGTACCTCAACATAAGAATCTAACCCTTTGTAAAACAATGCAGAGCAAAACAATACAGCATTTGCACAACCAAAACATTTAGAATCTCAGTGTAATTAAACCCAACAGAGAGAAAGAAGTTAATTGTTCTCTACAGACAGGACTATATAGTTATGTGCTGCTTAGTGCTCAAAAAAAGCCAATCCAAGACTAACATTATTCCACTGTCTTAACTTACATCTTCTGCCTGTTCTGTTATCTCTATCTGTTCTCTTATCATGACAAATTTTGCCTGTTACCAATTTCCTGTGCTTTTAGTAAGCCGTACCTTTTCAAAACTTTCTAAAGACTATTTTATTAAGTACAACTTAGTACCCCTTAAAGCCCTTAATTTTTTAAGTATGCTGGCTGTGGGGAGAAAATATATAATATATAATACAGTATATATATAATATATATTCTATATTTTTTTTCTTCCTACTCACCCAAAAGAAGTGTTCTTCTAGTTTAAATTGTTCAGAACACATTGTAAGTGGAGGGGACAATTTCCAGTATTTTGTTAATTTATAGGTAGACTTCCACAAAAGAATAAGGGACAAAGCTATGTTAAGGTAGAAACCGAAATCGATGGTTGTTACATGTTACTATATGAAATCGTGGAGACTTCCCCCGAGCTAAACAGAGAGGATCCTGAAAACAGTCTCAGATTTGCCCCATGAGCATCCTTCCCCCATAGTCTTTTAAACATAACTCTTGGGTGGCGGTGACAAAGGCTACCCACAAGAACAGAGACTGAAGAGGGGATTCACTAGAATGCCAGGATCGATGCGCTATGCAAAGGGAGGACAAGAGCCCTATAAAAAGGCCAACTACATGTGCAGCTGAATGTTCAAAAGTCAGGTGTGCAGAAATTAAAGTCCTACCACTTGGGCTGTTTCTGTATAATCTTGGATACAGAGGCTCCATACCTGCACCCCAAAACACAACTGTCCACCGGTGTATTCAACCTAACATTCCTGCATGTCACTGAGAACTGACTAAAGCCTAGTGCCTCAAAAGTTCCTAAACCCTTGGCTCATACTCAGGACACTTTAAATCAGCATAGAAGCTAGAACTGTGAAGAAAACATTTAAGTGCAGAGATAGTAAATGCATACCATTCTCATTTCCAGAGAACATGACTAAGGCCAAACACCTTGGAAAGAGGAAGGCAGACAACAGGAAAATATCAAATCTATTAAATACTAAGGAGAGTGGAATACATGAAACAAATTTTTAGTTTTGTTTTTCAAATTTTTTCTTTCAATATTTTTCTTCAAATATTTATCTATGTCAATCCATACCAATATCTTGGTCAACTGAAAAAAATAACCCATACCTAAAAATCTGACAAACAGCTGATCATTTCCTGTTTAATATACTATTCTTTCTTGTTATACTCCAACTCGTATTTGATGACTCGTATTTCTTTCTTTATTGTAAGTGAATGTAAAAAATTATCACCAGGAATACTCAGATATCTATGGAGTCCCAACCATTATTCTAACAGTGTTGCATCAGGTTGGGCTGCACACACTGCTCCTTGTCTGGAACACATCACTCGTCTGGAACATGTTCTTGCTAAGAATGTAACTCTAAGCTTTAGTAAATTATTAAAGAAGGTAGAAATAAGATAAAGAAGAAGGTTTATTTGGAGGAAAAGATGGAAAAGGAAGTGGCATGGCGAGTTGTCCAGCCCTGGATGTAAGAAAACAGTCACACTCTAGTTTGCAAATGCTCAAGTCTATTCTCTTTATCTAATTATTGATGGATACACAAAGCTCAGAGAAAAATTTCTGCATATACCTAATAAACAACTACAGGGGAACTTAAACATCCCATGCCTGTGTCTTCAAACATAAGAAGGAGTACTAGACATCTCCATTTATAGCAACACTTCATTTGGAAACACAGTCACAAAGCCTTTGTCAAAGATTTCTTTAGTTTTTAGTTCTAGAGAGGCCAAAAGACACTGCCCGTTCAACTGCATTCCAGAGTTCTCAGAAAGGTGAAAAAAAGTAACGTCAACTCTAATACATTAAATTAAAAATTTTAAGAGGTTAAAGGTAAGAGAGTGTAATGAGGGGGAAAGATATGACAAAAGTATGCTAGATGTATGTATGAAATTGTCACAGTGAAACTGAAGAATACAGATTCTGTAAAAATTAGTATGTGCTAACGAAAAATTAAATTTGAAAAAAATCACAGAATCCAGAAAGAATTCAAATCTTTTCATTTAAATGGCTTTTTTTCCTTCTACCTGAATTATATTATGGCATATTTTCAATTCTTCTTCACAATGAAAGCAATTTCTTTAAAAATAAATCAGAGATTATTTTTATTCTTCAATAAAAACAGTAAGTTGCTGGCCACTTGAAAAAGAACAAATAGAGCGTAACTCCTGTAGGAGATGCTCAGTTTTTTTCTTTTCTTTTTTTTTTGGACAGATTTCTGCTGGTCTTGACCTCACTATGGAGCCCAGGCCAGCATTGAACACAAGACGATCATCCTGCCTTAGCCACTTGAGTACTGGGAATTCAGGCATGCACAGGGCACCCAGTCTGAGATGTTGACTTTCTTGACCTCAGTGCTTCCCTCTGCCCTCTCATGAATGAGTCATAAATCTCTTGGAGGATTTAAAAACAAATTATAGATATCCTGACCTACCCTTATTTCATCTGTTTTGCTGCTACTCCTCCTAGAGCATGAGAGAACCCCTGAAGAATACAGATTCTGGAATTGGGCAACACAAGCCATGTCTGCTTCCACTGGCGTCAACCCAGACATGAGGCCAGGCACATGGTCAAGTGCTTGGAAAATGTCTGCCAAGCTGAACTGTTGAAGCAACAGACAAGAGAATGATAAACAAGTGCTTAATTTCCCACACGACAAAAAGAAAACCTACAAAATGAGTTTATTCTAGCTTTTTAAGGTAACAATGGCCTGGCAGAGGAGATATTTTAATCTCCTTTATTTATCACTCTTAAAATTATCTCCTCAGTAAAAATTCACTCCACTTTGGGGACATGGGTGTGACACTCATTCTGAACAAGAGATTTACAAAGGGAGTTTTACCAGTTACACCACTCCAGCCCAGTGGGAACGTCCTTCCCACGGTCACCTCATCACATTACCAGGATTAAGTCCTTTGGAAAACCAGTATTAAAGCAAGTAACCTTAGTTCAAGCAAAGGGACAAAGGATTCAGTGAACGTGGTTATTAGTGTAGTGCTGGTGATTAAATAACATTTCTCCTCCTCCCCACTAAAGCACACATTACCTCATTGAAAATATTAAAACCAAGGCATTGTAATCATTTTGGCTATGAGCCGGAATGTATGTTACCACAGAAAGTCTCAAATTCTGTAAGTTTTACATTAAAAACAAAAAAGTGAATCAAGTATCTGCATCCCCTCCCACAACCCCACCAAATGCAATCTGGTTTTAGAACTGTTACATGCAACAAGTTTATAAATTTGAACACAATGAGTTTCTGTAGTGCCCACCCACCTGCACAGAAAATACAGTAACCTAAAAGCAGTAACCTTCAGAAGACACAATATCTTCAACGAGTAACTCAAAGCATGAATTTCAGAAATAGCCAACCATATCCTAAATTGCGCAGTTGGTAAAAGGAGAGTAGGAAGCACTCACTCACTCTACACAAAGATGGAGCTGGTGTTGACCAGGCACTGTGATGAAAAGCAAGGCCACGGACAGTACTCCATACAATATATTTGAGACCTGCCTCCCTGCTTCTAATGGGCAGGGATTTTTAGCTGATTTTCATTCATGTTCCTCCACCCAAACCTAAAAGCATTAAATGGTCTATGTGAACCAGAAAGCTCACAACTCCCAATTTATGAGGGCTGTCCTGAGAAGGCTCACCATATGCAGAGCCACTGGCCAGAAACAGTGCTATTACCAAAGTACCTTCACAGCTTACCAAACATATTCATAAACATGATCTCATGTGATCTCCGCAACAACCCTATGAGGCATGCAAATTGTGTTAGCACCATTTCATAAAAGATGAAACTGTAACTCAAAGAAGTAAGGGATATAAATCAAGGTGTTAAACCCAGGGTTAGAATAGTTTTTTATCTACTGGCTTGTATTTCTTTTACTCACTACATCTATATAGATAGAGACTGAAAAGTCTGCTATCTACTATAAACTACAAACTTCTGTAACACACATTTATAATTGTTAACAGTCTCACATATATAACCACTAGCCTATCAGCCATGCACATAAAAAATTTTTGCTAAATATCAGCTAATGATCACATGCTTGTCAAAATAAAACCAGGACTCAGTTCACAGGACAAGAGAGGCACCAGTGGTGCCCTTTGTTGGGAACTGCCTTTAACACATGTGCCCTACTCACTGACACCCAGAAGGGCTCTTTTAAAAACATGACAACTCTAGGATTGGATACATTACTAAAGATTTCAAGAAAACACAATAAAACCAACTATCCTAGAAGGTAAAAGAAAGGATACGACTGTGTAGAATTGTTTGTTTGCTTGCTTGTTCATTTGCCAAAACTGTAACCAGAAACCATTTGTTCTCAATAATAGAGTAGCATTTGAGAAGCCAGAGGAAATGATGGAGTTGGAGATGGGGTCAGATCATAACAGTGATCATATTTTGACAAAATTTTACTCTTAAAAATCATGACTCCATTAAAAGTAGGCAGCCCATCATCATTTCATCAAAGCATCCACAATTCAATTGAATGGAAATAAAGCCCTCTGAAGAATGTATCTGCAGTTCACTTAAAAACTGAACCACTACACAGGAAAAGCACAGCCTACTATTCATAGAAGGCGGGTAATGGCTAATATGGTAAACCAAAATTGCCGTAAGAGATAAAATATTTTCTCCATCTGGTCTGCTTCTCTTTAATTAAAATAATCAAGTGAGACAGTAAAAAGCCAAAACCCATCTTCCCAAACCAAGAAATAAGCTGTCCCGACACACACCCTTAATGATGATAGAATCTAAAAAAGAAAACTTAGGGCAGCTCTCAACACTCTTCCTGCAGTAGACACTCCTAACTTCCAAGGTCAAAGGGTAAATTTTATCACGACAGTCTGGTATTGTTGTCCCATAAACCACTACCTTACTTCATGTCCACACCACTAAAGAACTGTAGAAAATAATATTAAATAGATCACTTTCCTGTTTTCCTTATGACATTTTCTAAAAGATATCTGACACCAATGTCCCAACCATGGACCTTGAACTGGTAGATGAATTAAAATAAGGTTTTAAACTATGATACACCTAGAATACATAATAGACTTTAAAAATAAAAAATCTATAAAAATTCAAAATATCAAAACAGAAATTTAAGGAGAAAACAGATGTTGGAAAAGCTTCAAGCCAAAAAAAAAGGGGAGGGCTACAATCAAAACAGAAAGGAAGTGGGCAACTTCTTTTTGTGCATCTAAGCCTCACTTCTGAAGCAACAGCTGTCTTTGCTCAGCTGGAGGAAAACCACAGGACTTGGAATAATTCTTAATGCCCTGTCCTTTACGTTAAAATGACACTGTTGACTCACCCTCAGTAGGACACACATTTGGTTTAACTTGTTTTTCCAGTAACAGTAATAAGTTGAGCTGCTCTAATATTGAAATGATTTGCACTCTCATGACTGAAAAAATATTTGGAAATACCCAGTATATAGTATATGTGCCCTGGGGTTTGTCTGGTTCTACTTGTAGCCAAAAAGCATTTTATTCCTCTTCCTAATTTGCTCTGCAGAGTCTCACCACAAAAGATGTACAGTGTCATTCCTTTCTATTTCATTATAAAAATGGAAATTCTTTTAATAGTCAAAGTAATCTTCCACTATATTTGCTCAGTACACCTGTGTCTTAGCTAATCCCCATATTCCTGGGCTTCTAAACTCTGAATGAAATAAACTGTCAAATTAATTTTCCTTATTTGAGGTACATAGTCCTGGTCAACTTGTGGGGATTCTGCAGAAAGCGCACACCAAATCCACAGTCCTTGCATGCTACCAGTACCATTCTATAGGGCCCTACTCTGTTCTTTCTAGCTTGATCTCTAGTTAAGGTTGAAAGACTTTTTTTAAAAATCAGTAAACATTTACCAGGTCCTAACTCTGGATTACGAACTAGGCTAGTTCACTGTAGCGGTGGGAAGGGAAGGTTTAACGATATCACACCAAGGGTTTTACTTACACCAACCCAGATGATGAAACAGAAGGTTGTTAAGTCTCCTTATTGAAAATTAAAAACAGTATTCTTTCTCAAAGAGTCAACCTAATTTGCACATACATTCTATCCTTATCTTTCCACCTAAGAAAATGTTTTTTTATGCAAAGCATTACTTCAAAAACTATTTTACAAAGGGACATTAGAAACACTGCAAACAAAACATAATCTATTTAATGAAAGAACCAAGGGCTTTGGCATTCAACTGTTCAATTTACCTTCTGGATCAGTGGTCTGCAAAATGAGATGTGTGTATAACCCCAGAGGTGGGGGAGGTGCAAGATCATCCACTGGAATGCCAGCAGAAATTTTGGAACACCTACATATTTCTAGTATAAAAAATACATAATTAAGGTTTACTAAGACTATATATATATATATATATACTATATATATATTACATATATATATTTCATTGACTGCACAAGATACGTTTAGTTATTTACAAATTAATATTTATTTACTACTTGAAGAAAGTCCCTGCTCAAAAAGAATATTTTTCCTGGGTCATATTTTTATTTTAAGTTTGGAGGTCCTTGCTTTACCCCCAACAGCTCACAAACTAGGATACATATATCCTTGTGAGTATACAGTACCAGGAAAATGCAAAGAAACTGAATAAACCTGATCTGTGTCCCTGGGCTTCTATTTTATGCACTGATATCAGGTGCTCTGTACAACAACAGGGGGAAACATGGCTTGAGATGAAAGGCTACAAAATGATGACCTAGGTTCCTTGCCTAGTTCTCTTATCACCAAACCATCTGACCAAGGGCCATTCACTTCATTCTTTCTGGCCTCTTAGGCCCCTTCTCACTGCAATTTTGTGACTCACTAGTTTAGTGTTTCTTCCCATCCTTACTGGCCTCACAACCCCAAACACACCATTCTTCTAATGAGATTGTAGATTAATCCTCCCTGCCAATACCAGCCCCCTGTCTCCCTTCCACATGAGGCTTTGACTGTCAATTCCTCAGCTTCCATGGACTATTTATGTGCTACTGGAGGGTACTTACTGAAAGGTTTATAAGTATCCTCAAATGATTTCCAATACCTTCCTTATTCCTGGATAGACCATAAGCTCCTTTCATATAGTGCATAGAAACCCAACATATAATAGCACCTGATCCAGCCAACACCTCATAGCTCTGCCCCTAATCCAAATCAGCAATGTACTAATTTAAATGGAAAAATAACAGAAACCAAAATTACCCACTCAGTGAAGATATATGATACATCAAAGAAAAATGAAGCTGAGACCACCCCTAGGTAAGCCATATTGTAAGAAAAATAGCTCTGAACTCAGCAGGAACAAAATGAGGAACTGCAGATGGCACAGAGAAGTGGTAACTCAGTGGTGGGATGCCCCTACTCACTCAAAACAGCTAAGTTCATGTCCCAGGCATGACTACTCTACTAAAATAATTAGCAATTACATGAGTTTATATATGGAACACGTACACCCTGTACTTAGTTAATATTACCATGCACATTCCATCAAGTACACCAGGACTCCCACGAAAAACTTTATACATTTATCTGCAGATTTGGGGGACTCTAGTACAGAATTTTCACCTACCCCAAGCAGGATGAGGTTCAACTTCCCTTTTCAAGTTTTGTCAACACCCTTGAAGGTTCCTTACTTATTTCCTACCATGTGAAAGATTACAGTGTGCTTTTAAGGAAGCAGCGTGTTGTGAGGAACAAAGCACTGGACCAGGGATAACAAGGCAGATAGATACCTTGTCTTTATGCAGTCAATGACTACTTTCATGCTCTTAAAAATTTACTTATTTTTCTAAGGACTGACTTTTCTAATCTTTTAAAAAACGTGAGATGGTCTATGGTCCTACAGCCAACATAGCAGTAGCTTACAAGCATTTTTATGGTCACCTAAAGTAAAGAACATACTTTACATCAGAACTCATGATTCACATGTGAAGCCTGGCATGGTGGGGCACACCCGTAGTCCCAGCCCTTGGAAGCTCAGGCAGCAGGATCACTGCATGTTCAAAGCCAGCCTGGGCTACAAAGTGAATTCAAGGCCAGCCTGAATTACATAGCGAGACCCTGTCTCAAAGGAAAAAAGAAAAAAAAACCAACAAAAGTAAAACCAAAACAAACAAAAACAGATTCCCATGTACGTGTATATACCAAAAACAAAAATGTCAAGATACAATGCTTATGCTTACCACATGGTATTCTCTATTCTGCAGGGTCCCAAAGTGTTATTTGAGATCTACCAGATTTATTTCTTAACCCATAACCATGAATGGACAATTACAGTTTAGAAACAGTGGACTGGAGCCTGACAGGGAATAGTGTGGCACGGCAGCCAGACAGACTAACAGGACTACCAACCACAAATTCAGATAAATTACTGACCTTTTCAAAGTTCATCAACTTTAAAATTAAGATTAAAACACTATAATTTTTCTAAGGATTAAATAAGACTGAATGCAAAAGCATTAGCCTTAGTTTCTCCCACAGAATACACATTCAATAAAAAGTGTGATGACTAACATTAGGTTAATTGGCCTAGCCTCAATGAAATCCCACAAAAAAGGGGAATTTTGAAGGCACTCTTCACAATATCCCCTAAAAACTAACACAGTGCCTAGCAGCTGATAGGCACTTAAGCAGTTGTTGAGTGCATGAATAAATATATCTGAAAGCTCACCTCTATTCAGTGGAAGAGCTATTTACATTCAGCACATAGATTGATCCCTGGAAGAAATGCGAAAGCTATTTCTTAAACAATTTTTTTTAAACCTAAGCATATTTCCTAGGCTCATACTGTCCCACACATGGACTAATAGAATGCAGACTCAGGATGCTTCCATAAACTCCAACTACAACATTTCTCAAAAAACAAACGAGGTCCCACAGCCAATCAGCACACAGCACTCAACACCGTTATAACAACACTGTTCTACCAATACCTTGTGTTTGACCATCTGCCAAAACAATAAGACCTTATTAAGCATCTATTTTGTGCAGATATATACTTCAGAAAAGCAGGCAACCAAATATTGAAACTCCAAAGTTCCGGCTGGTAAGTGCGATAAATCAAAGAACACATCTATATCACTACATTGAGCCTATTCCTGTAGAAAGCCATGGAAAAAACTCAGTAATTTCTATAAAGCTCTAATTTCCCAAAAGGTACCTTAATTAAAAGCTCTGCAGTGCCATCAGACTCAAATTATAGGCAACAAGATTTAGGAAAAACAACGGTTTTTATCAAGAAGCAGGAGAAATACATCTTTTTTCCACTGTGGAAAGAAATTCTAACATATTTTCCAAGGACAAAGGGTACCTTTTAAAAACAAGATCCCCTACTTCTGCCAATAAAGTAATGATCCATTCATGTGCAGAGGAACAGGCAGAAGACCTGAACTTGCTTCTCAGAACTTGCTCCAATACCAGCAGAGTAACTCTGCGTGAGGTTTCACAGGGTCTCTCTTTAATCTCTACAACTGCATTCCTTGCCCCCTACAAGAGACACCCATGGACATGTAAACGATTTGCAAAGTCTTATATATAATCTTCTCAACATACAAATTCATTCCTGTGAACTGATCCCTTCCCTTTCACAGCGTCTCAAATTATCTGTATTAGAAAAGGTGCACAGGTGATTTAATAGCAACTGTGACAACAGTGTAAATTAGAAAAGATAGTGAATATTTTCATACATATAAAGGAGCATGATTCCATAAAACTGGAGACTCCCAAATGACAAAAAAATGAGTCATAGAACTGACCCACAGTAAATTGGCCTTCCTAGTTTTGGTAAAATTTTAAGCTGGAAACGAATGGTATTTATGACAAAAAATTAATGAAAAACAAGTAAACTAAAGTCTTTCAAAACCATACAAAAGGATACACTTAAAGTCTGGGAACAGGGCACTAAAGAAGGGCTATGTTTCTGTCAGGTCTGACTTACCTTTGATAGGGGCACTCTGCCTTTTCATGTGGCCCCCAAAATAATGGAGCCATTACTGCTGTTGATAATGACAAGCAGATGCTGGTGGGATGGAAGCACGTCAACAGTTCTCAGCCTTGAGTCTTGTGTAACTGGGTGCGTCATCCATGTTACTCTGCAGATGTTTATCAAACTAGTGACAACTTCCCTAGATCTTTTTACTAGACCTGAGCAGCGTTCTAGATAGCTATGCTCTGCCAATTAAAAATAGGCACTATAATAAAAAAAACTTGTTTAAAAAACAGATACAAGGTCTATCCCTCCTCCCTACACACAGGTGTGTGCGTGCATACACACACACACACACACACACACACACACACAAATTCACTCACTTAAATCAATGGTGTTTTATTTTTAATTCCAATATCCAAGTTTTAAAATTTTAAATGTAAAACTTTACCCAGACCATAAGTGTTCCTTTATGGCAGGGAATGTAACAAGCCTGCTCATTTCAACCTGTCTTGAATAAAAAACATAATCTACTCCAAATTTTCTATGAAAAAAGTATATGTACTTTAGACAACTTATATCCCTAAGGAGCAGCCCTGCTATCAAAATTTTTGGAATGATGGAAAATGGGAAATTTCTGCCCTCACACAATATACCCCCACCAAATTCTTCCACTTCAGAGGTGCACAGTCCTGATGAGGCTAGATGACAAGCAGACTCCTCAAGGAGCTCTCTGCTGACCATAGAACCAAGCCAAACATCCAGCTAAATTGCCATGGGAGTCAAAAAGGTCCACCCGGCACTGAGATTTAGGTGTCAAACCTTCAACTAATTCCCCATGAGCAACTTGCATACAGTGAAAACCTGGAGGAGCATGTACTGCTAAGACAGCTCCTTGAGCTGGACTGGGGCTGTGGCTCAGCAGTGAAGGACTGAGAGTAAACAAGGCCCGGGCTCCACCCCCAGCACCCAAAAACAACAAAGAAGGCTCCTCTGAACCAAAGGCACAACCTGGGAAATGTTCTTCTGTAGAAAGGCAGACACCGTTCCATTTGCTAATGTACACAAGCAAGGTAGGAGCTCTTAGATAAGTCGTTAGCCTTAGAATTAAGGCTGAAATGCACTACACAAGGCTTGCTAGTTTTTCTTTTTCCCTATGAAATATTGATAGAGTTAAAATTTTAGTACTTACGTATTTTTCTTCCCTGAAATGTATCAGTTACCATTCCCACAGAGCCTAGATACATATTTCCTTGTGGGTGTATGTGTAAAACTACCATGACAAAACATATTTTGTTTCCTCATTTTGATTAAAAGAAGAAACACTCAAATGCACTTACACAAGGGACAGTGCAATATTGACACACCCATCTGCATACACCATGTATATCCTGTTTAAAGTTATAATAAGGAGAATACCAAGAGCTATGACATAAAATCACATTAAGAAGTGGCCCCTGCTGCACATTCTTGAGAAACACTGGAAACTTTAAGAAACAGCAAAGTCACTTCAGGCCACACAGCAAAAACCAAGTCTTGAGACATTTTAAAAATGGTTGCAGAACAATACTAAGAAACAGACATCAAAGATTACAAACTCCCTTAAGTGAACGTGACATAGATCCACAGGCAGGACATATGGAAAATGTGACGAGTTAAGCTGAGACGGCCACATTCTCCTGTCTGTTTCACTTTGGATCAACATTCTGATTCTGATGAGGTAAAAGGGAGAACCAGTTAACAATTCTGGTACAGAATAACTTTAAGAAAAGCTAACCCACCCATCAGGGAAAGAATCCTCAAATTCTGTTTCATTGCTGTCATGCTAGAACTGACACAACAAAGAAAGAAAGAAAGAAAGAAAGAAAGAAAGAAAGAAAGGAAGGAAGGAAGGAAGGAAGGAAGGAAGGAAGGAAGGAAGGAAGGAAGGAAGGAAGGACAGAGGGAAAAAGAGAAGAAAGAAAAAAGAAAAAGAGGGAAAGAAAAGGGAATCTTTCCACACCATGGGGAACAGAGCAGACTTGGGGCATTACGGAGGGAGCCACTCATATAATGAATCAAGAACTACCCTCCATATCAGAAACTGGGTTCTAGCCCTAGCTTTGTCAGATACTAACCATGTGAATGATATAGAAGATTTTAAGTTATGTGCAACTTATTAGCCTCATCTGTAAAACTAAAATAATGTAATTAGCCTTCCCTCATATGCAGAGTTTATTTGGGGCTCAAATAAGATTATATCTAGAGAGGTGATTATAAATTGAAAAACACTAATATAAAATACTGTTGCATAAAAGTAAAGCCCTCAGTCCAAAATTCTGAAAAACAAAAACTCACCACTATCTAGCCTAGAAATGATAAACAATTACATGATTCAATTTAGATCACATACATCTCTGTTATAAGACCCATTCCTTGAGCTCTTATGAGGTATAAAGTGTTTGTATGACAGGTTAGTGTAAATAACTTTAATGACTATTTACAAACAATTTCCCCACTGCTCTCCAAGCGACTCAAACATGCTCACGAATTACAAGCAACAGCAATAATCTCCTCACTCTCCCCTAGCCTCCTCTGGCACAAAAATCCGACATAGGCCACTTCACATGCCTGATTAGATAAGCTTTCCCTATGCTGAAAACTAACTGCTCCTAACATTTCAAACCTGATTTCCATGAAGACTCAGGGTAAAATATAGAAACAAATAATGCAACCAAGTAAGTTCCTCCTTATTAAAAGAATTCTTCAGCTTTGATTTAAAATCCTAAATCATGTTTTTTGTCACATCAATTGCTTCTGAGGTGAGAAGTATAAGAGGCTGCAACTACGAACAAAGTTAGAAAAGCACTTAATTCACACTGAGTTAACCTACAAACTTGAGATTATTAGACAATAACGCTTTTAGCCTATCTTTTAGGTAATCCATAATCTTCCCTTAGCAATAAAGCAGAGCTTAAACAAGTCATTTTTTTAAAAATTAAGACAAAGAGGTCCAGGGACAAATATTCCCGCACTATTTCTTCCCAAGATGGAATTACCATGAGACTAATGAAGTTTAAAGTTTGGGGTCCCCACACTTAGGTGCCTGTTTTGTGTCCAGAACCATGTGCACACAATTCAACATGTTTTCAGTTTACAAACACTGCGGCAAGTTAGACCTTGTTATTACCACACTTGTACAAGTGAGGAAACTGAGACCTAGCTAAGTTTAGTGTTTTGAACAATACTCTCAGCTAGTAAGAATCAAAGTCAAGTGTATCTGGTTCCAAAACTCATCAACTCCACTAAAGTAAAAGCCAAAATACAGTGGGGAAGGGTATCTAAAAGTCATTCTGAAAGATACCTTTTTAAAAAAAATCAATACTTCCTGTCATTTATCTCTTATTATGCTTGCATTGGTGGGTATTCTCTCTTGTACCATTCAACCAGTGGTAAACACAACCAAAACCTAAGGAGAAAGGCAGGTATGTCTGAAAGGACTCACATGTCTTAGCATTTAGAAGAAGACTGCATTTCAAAATAGGAAGGTTAATCTAAGACAGTCTAGGATGTTTGACATGCAACAAACTTCTCTTACATATTAGCACAGATGACCACCAGTTTTCAGCTATAAAATAAATAATCAGGATAAAGTTGAAAGAAAGCAAGAAAAAGCAAAGTTGCCCTCATTCTTTTTCTGTAATGATATGTGCATTCTTGTTCTGTAACACTGCACACAGTAAATTCCCAAGTTCCTGGCCAGGGTAGGTTAGTACTGGGTAGTTTTAGTGACTGGCTATGTCCATTGTTCAGATGCTGAGGCATTCCAATCATTTTACATGGTCTCTCACATCCCTTTCAGAATGCTACAATAAGAACACAACTGCATAGTTCACAGAAAGCTATTTGTAACTAAAAAGGCTGGCATAAAACATTTCTGAGCACAAATACTGTATGACTCTAGACACCATTTTCAAACTTTCTAAAAAAATTTTATTTAAAACAACCCTAAATTTTATTTAAAAACCCTTCATTCCTCATCTTAATCTACAAAGAATTTCACTGGGGGTCAAAAATAACAAAGAAAAAGTTGCTAAAAACTTTCTCTGGAGTATCACAAATATAAGTTGATTTTTTCCACATTACAAAAAAGATTTAAAGGGAACTAGAATTCTTCAAAACGCAACTTTGATGTTTAAATAACTCTCATATGTAAGTGTTCACTCAGAATTAAGATAGGAAAAGTAAAAGATCAGTTAATTTAGTACAAAAAATACATTAAATCCAAAATTACGCTATCCGAGGGGCAGTGATGGTCAACATTTTAAAGTTTTCAATGATAACAAACAGCTCCCTACAGCAAGCATTCCATAGGTTTGCCACATTGGACCAGAGGATTTCACAAGATAGACAATAACATTGTTTACTGTGGTAAAGTGTGTTAGATTTAGAGTCAGGCAAAGGCTGTTCCAGGGGTTGCTCTGATCCCCCGACTAGCACGGTGACTTGCATGACCATTCCTTAATCTTTCTGTAAATAAGAATCACAATACTTCCTGTAAGGACCAAAAGAAACAGGTAAAAAGCTGCTTCCAAAGTAACTGTCACATGAATAAACTCTCAAGTGTATGAAGCTACTGATACATAAACTCCATGAGAACAGAGATTTCTGTGTATTTGGTTCACTCTGTCACCAAGAAAGTAAGTCTTGGATCAGCTTTCATGTGAACACTTCCAGTTCCTCCAAAGTGACACTCACATTTACCTGTATTATATCCAATCTGAAGCCCTTAATGTGCATACCTCTCTTTTACGGCAGTTAGCTTCAACTGTGTTTTTGAAAACATTTAAATTACAGGAAAATATTTTAAGTGTTTTAAGGGTATTTGACTTAACATGTGCCCTGCTTACATTTTCTGTAAACCGTGTGCTTACTCATAATTATAAATATCTCAGACTATAAAAGCTCCCACAATGGAAAAACAAAGTCTTAGAAATAATTATAGAGGGAGCAGAAGGGAGTATAGGTAGCAGACAGTTTACAAAATCTGCAAAATAAAATTTGGAACTTTGCCCTAAAACTAAACAAAACAAAAAACCTGACAACCATTTGTTCAAGGCTGCCAAAACTTGAGATAAGCAAATTGTCATGGGAAACAAATGTGAAAATATGAAGGCCTTTTCTGAGAAAGTAACTCTACCAGTCCTGACTAATCTAATTCTGATCATTCATGACACCAGACCTGCTAGGTTGTCTTAACTAGTACACAGAAAGCCAAAGGGACAGGCAGAGGTGCTCACAGACAAAAATTTTCTCTGCTGTCACTGACATTTTCAGTATGGCCACACCTTTGCCCTCCTCCACCTTTCCTCTTCTTTTTCTGTCATTGTCTAACCCTTTCCAGACATCAAAAACCAAGGATCAACAAACTGAAATACCATTTCATCAGTGAACATGGAAGAAAAAATATCTGACAATACATCAAGAATACGGACTCTAGCCCCAACCCCGACCTGGCCCCAGCCCCTTCAGCCAGTCCCCGTTTCTGTGGGCTTTGGCTTCCTTGTCTTTAAAATAAGGGTAGATGAGGTAAGTGGTCCCCAGCGCCTCCAACCTTCAAGGGCCCTAAGGTTCTAATGAGGGAAAACACAACATCTGCACTGTCTTTCAAAACATCTAATAGAGATAATCAATAATATAAATGACTGCTGTGAGGCTAATTAAAACATCAAGTAGTCAGGTCTTAGACTAGTATTCCTTCCTCATGATGACCCTGGGTGGCATGATGATATCTGTCATACCACAGGAAATATGAGAAGGAGAGTACTGTTATCAAAGCTGTACAAAAAAATTACATTAGCACTAAATGGACCATCTAACCACAATATCTAGTTAATAAATAACAGGCAAATGATTCAACACCTATCAATACAGTTTTCATGAAAGACAAAATTTCTCACATTAGAAGGATACCCCACTAAAGGAACAAACTCAAATACAACACTCTTCAGTATTTACAAGGTCATGGGAAACCAGCAAATCTGCATGCTGTGCTTTCCTCCCCAAATGCTGGTCACTCACCCACTTTGATGAAAGCAAAGTAAATGCAACAAAAGGCCAGTCCAGACTGACACAGAACCACCAAGTACTTACTACACTCTATATGCCAGACGCTGCCCAATGAATCTCACACTTACTTAACAGCCCCAACTATTACTGCTGTTATCTCAATCTATGAATAAGAAAACTGAGGCACAGAGTGCTTAAGAAACTCACCCAAGAATACAGGATGAGCAAGTTTAAAACTTAAGTATCCTCACCTCCTCCCCACAAAAACTGGCAACTCCCTCTCCAAGAAAGACCAAAAAAAAAAAATCCCTTTCCAGAAATACAAAAAAGGAACTGCTCCAAAGCAGAGCCTACAGGACTCCAGCCCACTGTTGCCAAGAGCAACCTTCTGTAGGGCTCATGCCATGACCCATTTTGGCTTAAAGACTCACCCTCAGCCAGGTGTAATGGTGCACACCTATAATTACAGCACTCTGCAAGGCTGAAACAGGAGGATCCCAAGTTCAGGCCCACTATGGGCAACTTAGCAAGACCCTACCTTAAATAAAAGCTAAAGGGGGTATGAGGGTGAGGATGTAGTTCACTGCAAAGGCCCTGGATTCAACTTCCAGTAATGAAGGGGAAAAAAAAAACATTCTTAATGGGAATTTCCCTCTGAATTCTATTTGCTTGTCCTGGAATAGAAATCAACTGAGAAAATGCAAAGGCCATCAGTGCACCAATCAAATAGCATCCATCCATTTCTTACTCATAGAAGATATAAAATATCCCTGACAGGTTGGCTCTTTAAAAGTGGTAGTTTTGTGTGTTAATTTTTAGTATTCCTATCATAAAATATGTCTCTGCGATGTACTAAGACAATATCGGAACAGACCTACCTCTAAATCTCAACTAAGACACTTAAGAATTGCATTCTCCTGAACATGTTACAAGCCTCAGTTTCCCCGCTTCCCTCTCCCCTATCTCAGGTATACAAAGCACAACTGGAGACCCTGTGAAGCTGGACCGGGATTTGAATCCTATCTACTTCCCTCACTAACCACTGTCTCACTCTGACATGTTGCGCTAAGAACCCAAGCTCCAAAATCCTTATCTATCATAAAGATACAGTCCGCCACAAAGGACAGTAATGTGAATTAAATGAAGAACTAATATAAAACCTTACCAAAAATAAAGGCTACACGATAAACATTCAACAATCATTGTGTAATTTTAAGTCTCGGAGTAAACAATGGTACGTAAGTCAGCGAAGCCTTCTAGGCCAGTTTCCATCAAAGTTCCGTACTGTGCAAGAGTGAACTATAAATTCCTTTAAACTGCATAGTGTTGGGGATTGTTTTATAAAAATAATTTTATGTTAATTATATTTACTGGACCTGCCAAATACTATCTCCATCTTTAAAATGGAAAAATGGAGACAGAAAAACATTAAGCCCCAAAAGGAAGGCTGATGGGTCCAAAAGTATGGTGCAGACAAGGGCTGAGCCAAAATAAATTCAGAACAGGACAAAGCAGAAAATTCACAGGCCTTAAAGGAGAAAGAGGAGAATAAATACTCATCAATCTACGTGTTTAATCAGCAGCTTCACCTGCTGATTAAGCCTGTCAGTGCACAATCAGACATAATAATTCTCTTACTTCCTCCCAGAAACAGTATTAGACCTCAGTGTGAGAGAGAACTTCACTATCTAATCTCTTTTCCCATTCATAAATCAATTATGTGGAAAGGGCACAGACACAAAGACCAGTGGGCCCACACTGGCATTCTCTGAACCACCTCATTAAAAAGGGGGCGGGGGGGGGGGGGAGTTGTAATCCTTCAGCCCTGAGAGAGGTTTCCTTCTTTGGTTGGTCAGAAATGTCCTCATTCTCCAAGTCTTCTCATGCTAAATATGGTAATAGCTGGCAAACAACCAATCCAGTAAATTCCAGTGATACTTAAGAAAGCATTCATATTGCCTGAAATTACTCTGAACAGAACACTTGAGATCTACCAGGCTTCAGCAGAGAGCAGCAGTTCATCTGGAGCACTGAATGTCAAAAGCAGTAGGGCGCCTTAAAAACACACGAACTTGGAAAAAAACAACCTACTCCTCTTTATTGCAACATTCTTCAGTAACGCACTGATCTCCTACCCACTGTGCACACAGCACCGCACTGGGGTAGGGAGGCTGGAGGGAGAAATGGGAGAAACAGGTGGTGCCCACGGGGTGCCAAAACAACAGGCTGCCTCAGTGGGTTCTGAGCCACAACTAATCAATTTGTGAAGGGAGAAGGGAGGGAACTTACCCTGTTGTCTCAGCAAACTGAGGAGACCACAGGACAGGTTTATCGGTTAGGTCAAAATGTCAGAAGTGGTAGTGTGTGGGGACACTGCTCCTCTCTTTCAGGGGTGTTACATGCCTCAAAAAATCTCAGATATCAAAGAAGACAGAACAGTAGGTTATCCTCACCCACCCCAAACCACAAATTTGGTTCCAGAATATGCTATTTTCCTCTAACACCTTTTCTATGCCATACTAAAGTAAACATGTATTTCCTGGACACTTATAATTGGCAACAAAAGTCCTTATGATATAGCCAGATTAGAATTTTAAAGCAGATATGGAGAATATCAGTTAACAAATACATAAAAAATTGGTCAAGCCTATCATAAAACACAGAATAAAAAAGCAATGTATCAAATGAGTAAGTTCTTATGTCAAAGCTCGTAGCAAGGAGACAGTATGTATTGTTACTGTCATATACATTCTGACATTTAAAGTAAATGGCTAATAACATTTAAAGAACTTTTTCAAATTAAAATATCAAACACTTAGATGATTAAAAGACACAATTTATCCAATAAAAAAGAAAAAGGAAAGGCAATGCAAATGGCCAGTGAACATTACCGTAGTCAAAGCGGAAGACCTAGACTGAAGTAGCACTTAGCACTTGCCAAGGAGTCAAGAGTTTTACAAATGAAACCTAGCACTGACAAAGGTTGGGAACACTGAAAGTGCTATATTCTGATAACGACAGTATAACTTGATCAAAACTGTAGGAAAAGGAATTTGGCAATGTACATCAAAAGCCCCCGAAATGTCCAGATTATCAAAGAAAATAATTTAACTTCTGGGACTTTACATTTGGAAATAAATATTTCTAGTAAGACATATGAATAAGGATGTTTACAGCATTATTTAGAACTATAATTGGTAACTATGAACTGATTTCAGTCTAAATGAATTGTAGTGGATTCCTAAGACACAGCAGGGCCAGGAATGTAGCTCAGTGTTAGCACATGTGAGGCCCTGAGTTCACGCTCTAGCATTGACAAAAGAAAGGGAAAAAGCAAGAATGAGTAAATAGCAAAGTTAACCTTAGCTTTGCTGGGTGTGGTGGCACATCCCTATAATCCCAGCACTCAGGAGGCTGAGGCAGAAGGATCTCTGCAAGTTCAAGGCCAGCCTGGGCTACATAGTTAAGACTTTGTCCCAAAAAAAGAAAAAAAGACATAACAGCATGCAGCCTTTGAAATAATATGCTTAAAAAATGTTTACATGTGTGGGAAAATGTTTGTATTACATGGTACAAAAGCATATGATAAAGTGTATGTATGTTTATGTGCCATTTATAGTAACAGCCACCAAAACATAAGAACTCTTTGAAGTGCATTAAAATGCTAACCATGAGTTTGCTTTAAAGGTTCTGGAATTACTAGAGATCTTAACTTTCTCTTATATTTTCCTGGTTTAATGGGTTTCTAGGGGGGTGGGGGCAGGGATCTGAACACTGGGCCTTCATACTGAGCTACAGACATCTTTAACTATTTCTAAATGGACTACTGTTTAAAAAAAACTTGTGAAGGTGCCAGAGAAGATCAAGAAAGTATAAATATGAGTTAATTATGTATAAACATAAGGAGTAATTCTGTTGCTATGTAAACCTACCTGAAATTGAAACTGTTACAGTGTTTGTTTTTAGTTACAACCATTTTTCTGAAGTCTCTTGGAAAGTATGTACCACCCGAGCCATGGCAGTTGCTCCCACTGGAAATAACACAATGACAAAAACTGGCATGATTCACCAAAAATGGCCTTTTCCCTTAAAATTCACATAAAGATTAGGAAGGAGGGTTCTTTTTTTCTGTTTGTTTCTGTGTTTTGTTTTTGTTTTATTTGTAGTACTAGGGATTGAACCCAGGGCCTTCCCACTGAGCTACATCCCAAGCCCTGTTTTTTTTTTAATTGTTTGAGACAATCTCACTAAATTACTGAGTTGTCCTAGCTGAGCTTAAACTTTCAATCCTTCTGCCTCAGCCTCCTACAGTGTCAGGATTACAGCCCTTTTTACATTTTATTTTGAGACAGAGTCTTGCTAAATTACCCAGGCTCTCTTTGAACTTTTATTCCTCCTTCCTTAATCTCCCGATCAGCTGGGATTATAAGCATGTACAATAGCTGGCAGGAAGTGTATAGATTTGTAATAAAGTAAATACCCCTAACGTTAAAGAAGATGTAACAGATGAATAGTCATACTCACAGCAAAGAAAACATATAAAAATTAATAATCAAAATATGCATGTCCTGAAACTTCCGTGAGTCTTGACACCTTTTGAACAAGTTCCTGTAGAAGCCAAGAATTAAAAAGTATCTTTGCAGCTCGCCACTTGTACTACTTAGGCTAACTCATTAACACTACCTAGTGTAGCGACTATTCATATTAGAAACTCAACAGAACACACCATTGAGTAGACAGTATTCAATTATTCTTATTTGAATATTAGGTAAGTGCGCCAGCTTAGCAACTTTTCCCCGCTAAGTATCAGTTAAAACAGACTGGTGAAAATGAGGCTCACAAGCCTTCCAGAAGCTTCTCACAAAAGAGATGAGAATGAGGAGATGAAAAGGAAAACTGTTCCATTTAAAAATGCACCTGCCTCCAAACAAGGCAGTACAGTATAGAATGTAACCACAGCTCCTTGTTTAACACCTTATTCAGCAAGCAAAATCATATCTTAAAAGGATGCTATTTGTTAAGTGGAAACATTAAGCAGACAATATCTGACTCCAATCAAAATATTATCATGATTTCCTTACCTCACAAAATACATACACTCTCTCATATGAATAAACATGTAGGGCCTGGGGATATAGCTCAGTTGAATAAGCCCTTGCCTGGCAAGTGCAAGGTCCTGAGTTCGATCCCCGGTACCACAAAAAAAAAAAAAAAATTAAAAAAAAAATTAAATGAAATAAACATATATACAGCTGGGAGAGCTACTCTTAACCCAGAAACAGGTTCTGCAACACCACAGACCCAACCTGTCTTTGTGCAGCAATGAGTCCATCTTGCTTCTATTCTGCGGCCAACAACCTGCAGAAGGCACGGACTGTAAGACCTGTAACTGCCCTAGGCAAATCTCCAGGAAAGGTGCTTTGGGCCAATGCAGAGAGAGACACTGGCCCCTCAGTGCCTGGCCCCAAGAGCAAAGGTGCCACAGCTGGGTCAATATAAGCGGTCTGCAGTTCAACAGGGTCAAAGGAAACATAAAACAACCCCCAAGAGCTTGTTTGACCCTATCTAGTAATGCGCAAACTTTTGAGAAGCTGGCAGGGCAGCGTTTTGCCAAGACAAGTACAAAAGAGTAAGGGAGATGTTAGTGTGATGAATCAATGCCACCTGCGGCAGTAGCCATGGGTGTGTCCGCACCACACTCATGGCCTGACTGCGATGAAAAATCCCTTCAGGTCCTGCCACTGAGAACCGGACCCTTCAGAAACTACTAGTATATTTCCCCTTGTCATAGCTCAGACCTGGCACCCCAGGACTGAGGACACCGGGCTCTCTCTTGTCACAAACCACAAAGAGACACAATGGAGCCACAATATTGCCAAGTGTATGTTTACACCCCACCACACAAAGGGGTCTTTGTCTTTTCCCCATGTCAAATTCTGATTCTTCTAAATTTCAGCAAGAAAGAGGAAAATGGCAGAAAGTGCAGTGCAGCAGAAAAGCTGGAGACAAAGCTGGAACTGCCCATGCCCAGTGGTGGGAGAACGTGGAGTTTACTCCCCAGACCCTCCAACTCTTAGTCACACAGACTGTCAGCAACTTCCCTCTGAGTACCAATAAATGATAACGTGAGAGTATTTCATATTCCTCATTGCGTGCCATCTGTCTTGTCTCCATGATGATGTGAGGACCAGGGGACAGGGTCACCGTGATTCCCACTGATCTACATACTGGAATATTCTGTCACCCACCAGTGAGGACTAGGGGACAGGGTCACCGTGATTCCCACTGATCTACATACTGGAATATTCTGTCACCCACCAGTGAGGACTAGGGCACAGGGTCACCGTGATTCCCACTGATCTACATACTGGAATATTCTGTCACCCACCAGTGAGGACTAGGGCACAGGGTCACCGTGATTCCCACTGATCTACATACTGGAATATTCTGTCATCCACCAGTGAGGACTAGGGGACAGGGTCACCGTGACTCCCACTGATCTACATACTGGAATATTCTGTCACCCACCAGTGAGGACTAGGGGACAGGGTCACCATGATTCCCACTGATCTACATACTGGAATATTCTGTCCCACCCACCACATGATGCAAGTAAGTGTGGCAACACACCACAACCATTTTTACCTCAATTCACCATTAAGACAACAGAGTTACAAAGACAGTAAATCTTAGAACTATAAGGATTCTATCAGAATTACATCAAAACTTACACGTTTACATTATAAATAACAAAATAACCACTTTGCTCACTATGACCCTTATTGTTTCTCCTTTTTGGTTTTACTCTTTCTTTTAAGGCCACAATGTATTTTTTACCTCAAAGCTAACATTTCCCTCAAAAACGGACAAGAAGGAAAAAAAGACCAACAGTAAACTTCTACACCAGCAGGGAACACTGCAGTTTGTCTCACCCTGCGGGCCCAGGAGCACATCCTTTTGGATCTGACACCTCTCCCTTCTTTCCATTAAGAATAGCAACTTCGCTTTGGAAGAGGCAATACTGAGATCCTTCTTGCAGACTACTCTATTCTGTTCTTTGTTCTTTATAAGAGGCCCTAGATTCCTTTTCCTCTCTCCCTTTTTCATTCCTTACTTGCTGAGTAACCCAGCTACCCCCAAATCAGGGCCACTTGCAATGAATGACCTTATATTACTTCACATTTAACACACCTGAGGGAATTCCTACCACCAGTTATGCATTTATAGGTTAACAAAATAGACACCTTCAAAGGAAGCATCATTCACAAGGGCTGAAGACAGAATTCCTTAGGTGACACCCAAAAGACCTGAATGCCTATGCATTCTGGCATCTCAGGTAACATTCTGGAGAGAAAGAAGGCATTCACCAAAGTCACACATGATACAAACATCAGTCCAAAAACACAGGATAGTTAGCAGGTTAGTTTTTTAAAAGACAGAACAAACAACTTTATTAGCCTTATGCAAATACCAGGGCAGCTTCCTTCTCCTGAGTAAGCTGGGCACTGAGGAAGATGCAGGCATGCTCAAGGAGGAAAAGATGAGCACAGGACCTAGCTGAAACAATCTATTTATGCCATTGTCTTTATCATAAAGGCTGAGGAGAACACTGCTGGACAAATTCTCTCCTCCCACCAGGGACTACCTGCCAGGGATCTGTGACACACGCAGGGCTAAGATGGTTCACCACAGGCATCTCCGAGACAAGACAGTCTTCACATTTCCACTGGGTTCTACTCCCAGTACAGACAGGTGGGTGTCAGTTCAGTGAAGGGTAGAAAAGCTCCCCTCCTGGATCTCTGTCACATACACACAGCTCAGGACTGAGACAAATTTCAGAGACGATACCAATGGGTACAAATCATAAAAAGGCAGACCACAGCCAAGTATAAGAACTTTCTAAAAATGAAACCTGGTCAAAAATGGATTCAGTTGCCCTGGAAGCAGGGAGCCGTCTATCACCGGGGTGGTCAAGTATACAGAGAAGGTATACTGTTTCTGATCAGGATGTTCTACAAGATCAGATCCAACATGGTGTGGAGAGAAGGGTTAGATGGACTTTCAAGTCCTCATCAACACATTAAGTCAACAAAGATGAAAATTTCAGCTACCCTTTAAGTAATAAAAAGGGATAGCATAAAAGTGTAGGCGGGGTGAGCTTGCAATTGATGCTATCTCTTCAAAGGAGAAAACATAGACACACCCCTGACTCACCATCGGCCTCTCCTACACAACATCTCAAAAGTGGCTGAGCAGGACTCACAGGTGCTTGCCCAAGAACTGCTGTTCTGGTGACTCTGTTCACTGGCCTATGCCAGATAATCTCTGTAGGATAGAGAAGGGCAGTGCGCGATACAGTCTCCAGCCTTAAGGAGCAAATACTTGTTGCAAAGACAATTACCCACCAAGTGGTTCTCTCGAATATTTATCACATCTCATCTTTGGAGGTGTTTTTCATTAGTGGTGGTCAGGGAACTCATTTAGTGAGGAAAAAATTACAATTTACAAAAATATCAATAACCTGCTTATGACGAAAAATCTCAAAAAGATCATTAAAACAAACTAACTTTTTAATGCTAAGGTAAAAAATATCATTCCAAAAATGTCTAGCCTCAAAAATGATAAAAGTACAGTAAGGTATGACAACTAAACAAAAGAAGAGAAACTGCTGGTCTATACTGTTAAAACAGGAAGCAGTAGAGTGAGAGGCAGGGGGTGAATGCCAGCGCCTTTGAAGTTAGATTCCAAAGTCAAAGTGACCTTTATAAATAGCAGAAGTGATCAGGAAAAAGAAAAAGAATTAATGAATGAAACCACATATGCACAAAGAAATTCAGAATGGCAAATTTAAATAAAGCATCTGAGGAAGGGAAAATTTTGGTTTTTCCCCCCAATATAAGGTTTCAATGCAAACAATCATTCTTGTAAATACTATTTAAAAACTGCCTAGGAGTGTCATAGTAGTCCAGTATAAGAAAAGGACTAAAAATAACTGTTCAACTAAACAAATATTTATGATGCGCCTATCAGATGCCAAGGAACCATGCCAGATAGAGGAGTAAGGGTGTGAGCATTAGAATAAACACAAGACACAACTTTTTTCTGCAAGTATTCATTACGTGAGCATTTTAGGGTGTTTCAGGTGTTCTGTGTATGTAAGCTGATGTTCTTAGGAAGTGCAGTCTGATCAGAAGAGGTGGTCACTATGGGTGTGGCCTGGAAAGGTCTGTCTCCTTTCCAGTTCCTCCCTTCCCTCTTTGCTCTCCTCCACCATGCCCTTGAGGCACACCATCCTGCCTCGAACTAGCCTACTATGGACTGAAGCCTCTATAAACTGTGACCTAAGAGAAACCTTCTTTCCTTAAGTTGTGGTGTTGGATGGACATTGTGTCCCAGTGACTAGGAAAGTAACACAAGGGGTAAAACAGTATCCTTCCTACATGTCATCTAACCAATTAATAACAGACCTAGAAGAGAATTCTGGTCATCTGACTCCTAGTTTTGTGATCTTTCCAAAATACTACACATCTGGCAGGTTGATTTAGAAAACAGAAGAAATGAACACATTTGGTATCAAGTCATCTACAGAGAAAAGGAGGAAGGCGGGAAGAGAATCAGGTAAGAATGGAAGGAAAATGAAAGCATCAAGTTGAGACATCTCAAGAGAGACATCAAGAAATGAAGCATTTAAATATCAACCATAAACACAATATAAGGATACTTAAAGACACTGCATCTTTAATTATGCTCTCTCATTCAAATAATGCCTTTTTTCACTCTGAACAAAGAATCAAAAATGATGTACGTCAGTGATACTTGAAAAAAAGAAGGGGACGGGAGAATTTATAATAGCATTCAAATATAAGAAGCCCTTCTAAAGCGACAATGGAGACACACTGGACCCAGATAAACAAGAAAGAATGACATTATATATTATAGCTTTTTAGCACTTTCTGAATTCCTCAGGAGTTATAAGACTTAAACAGTGGAATGGCTAAGTTGGGCTTATTATGAAAATTATTAAAATCTAGAAGGAAAGCTCCTACATGCCTCCTAATAAGTGAGTTCCAACCAGGTTACTGTTTCAGAATGACATATAAACCTTTAACAAAAATACACATTCGCAGACCTACTATATCCGATTTTCTGGGTGCTGAGTCCAGGAATCACTCCAGCTGATTTTCATGCAGCCAGGACATACAGCTTTGTTCTACCACAATGGAAGGGGCAGGGTAAAGGATCACCAGGAATCAGAGAGTGGGAACTAGATCAATGCAAATTTTGTGGGCAAAATAGAATTTCTGTGGGTGTGATATTTTTAAAATGTATTGTAAGGCTGCTCTGAACCATCCAAGCATATCCCACTGAGTTTAGACATTCTTTAAATGTCCTGAAGCTCACATCCACAACTCTGGTGAACTAGAAGTTACTTCTCTACACTGTAAGAAACCTACAGAAGAAGGACTAAACTAGGAATGGGCTGAGATGTTGACAAGATATAAGCAGATTTTTCTAAAAAAAAAAAAAATCAAAACACAGGAGAAGCCTACCAATATTCATTCCACCACTCCCAAAAAGAGGGTAAATAATAATATACAAAGAAAGACAAAGGGAAAATAGTCTTAGTGTAAATTTTATCCTTATGTGAAAGAAAAAAACAGCCTATGTGGTTTAAAAAAAAAAAAAATAGCAGGGCCAGGTGTGGCAGTGCACACACCTGTAATCCCAGTACTTAGGAGCCTGAGGCAGGAGGATCACTGTGAGGCTAGCCTGGGCTACACAGCAACATTCCGTCTCAAAAAACAAACAAAAAAAACCCAAAGCAACAACAAAAAAAAAAAAAAAAAAAAAAAAAAAAAAAAAAAAAAAAAAAATTAAGCTGGGAAGTTATCTAGTGGGCAACAAAATCACTGCAAAGCAAAAGAAAACAGGAGGCAAATGGTGGTCCTGGATATCTGTTTAGGCAAACGGGTAGGTTGAAAGCTCCTTGCGATAGGAATTCAGTAGTTTAACAACGGCCCACAAGTCAAACACAAGAACATTCAAAAGTTTGGAAGGTATATTGTAATTATTACCTGAGAAAGCATAATCATAATACATTAGGAAAATCAAGAAGCCTTCACTGCTAGACTGAAACTATGTAAGATTTGTACCAAGAAACAGGTTGGTACAAAACAGGTTGGACTAGACTGAGACTATGTAAGACTTGTACCAAGAAACAGGTTTTTTAATCTCTTCTATTATAGTAATTTAGCACCTATGAACATCTATCTAAAAATCAAAGTATCTAAGTCCTATCCTTTGAGCCAAACTAACATTCAACTTGACCCCCTGAAAAGTTAAGCAAACGATAACAGCAGTACCTCGCTAGAGCAGAAGTACTGCACAGAGGAGGGTACAGTGGTGGCAACATACAGCACCCCTGCCACCGTGGGCTGTTTGTACCATTGAAAGCTCAAAATAGTTCTCCATCACTGTTGCAGGCACAGGGGTCCTAGAATGAAAGAAGTCCTGTGTGCCATATTGATCCTATTTCTGACATCAATCTTATTACTTCATATTTATTACTTTTATGTACTTCCTACGACTCTGTAGAGTAGGTTATGCCTTCAGTTCTGTTCCATAGGTAAGGAGAATGCGGATCATGAAGACTAAGTTATTAACTATAAGGGGAGAAAAAAAGCAAGTTAATGGTAGACCACAGACTGTAGCCTTCAGATTATTTCAATGATTATTTGCCTGTTTACCCTAAATCTACACTTCTACTTAAAGCTTTCACTCAAAGAAAAAAGCAAAAATGCTATTTTATTAAACACTTAAGAGACAAGTTTTCCTTCACCATCACACAGCCTCCTGGTTCACTTCTGAAATTTGTAGGGACCTTTGGGTGTGCAAAATTTGAACTTTCCAAGTATCCTGTTGGGGCTGAACAACCCAGTACTGTTTTCAGGTGACAAATAACCCTGTTCTTGTTTAAACATCTGTGATTGGCATGTCAGATGTTAACAATGAACAAAGACCATATTTTTCTGCAGCTCATCTCTTCTTTAAAAAGAGACATAGTTCCCGTACGAGATTTTGGGAGTGGTAAAACCTGACTTGGTGTTAGATCCAGGAAGAGAAGAGGCCCTTTTCAGTTCAGCAAACATGCACGAGACACCATCCCACTGAAAGGAGTTCAAGAAGAACAAAACACTGCTTCTGCCCTGAAAGGTCTTTCTGAACATCTTTTTAGTATCATGGGTTTAATATACATTCTTTTAATTAACCCTATTAGCTGGATAATTTCATTCCCTTTTATTAGAGAGTTAATATAGCAGATCTGTATCCAGGATTACAGAGCAGAGCTCCTCGGCCCCAAGCTCTCGGCACGAAACAGTCTGGAGAAATTCAGACTCTCCAAGTGTGGGTGGGATGGTTAAGATATGATTGGATTTCCTTTCCTTACTCCAACCGCGTTAGCGAGACTGTTGGGAATATCCAACCGTAAAGAAGCTTTGTAAGAAAGGGCTTTGAATCAACTTATCCACTTTTCCTCACCCGCCCCTGCCCCACCCCCAACCACGCCAAAAGAGCAGCAAACGCTGCTGCCAGGTTGGAGGAGTTGGCGATCGTCACACCACATTCCTGGATCTGGACACAGACTGAAACAGCTGCAGAACTCCGCGCCTCGGAAAGAATAACAGCAGTTGAGATTTTTAAATCATGTGGCTCAGCATGCAGCCACACCAGTTTCCCCACAGCTCCGGCCTCCACCTTTCAACAAAGGTGGAGAAACGGGCCCGACTCATCCACACACCCAACTCCTCGGGACCGCCGTCGGGTTGGAGTGTCAACGCTCGGGCGCGCCGCAGACCCCGTCGCACCCCCACCAAGCCCTGCCGCACGCCAGGCTGCTCGGCCGGCCCCGCCACCCTCGGCGCCACCCCGGGCATTCCTTCAGTGCGGCGTGTCCGCGGCCCGGCCCCGACCCCAGGAAATGCGCACCCAAAGGTGCAAACTGCCGGGGTCCCCGACGCCAGCTCGGAAGGGGTCGAGCCCGAGACTCGTGGCGCAGCCTCGCCCCAGCCGAGGAGGCGTGTGCGCGGCCAGGGCGCAGGGGAGCGCGGGACAGCCGCCAGAGCCGCGGCCCACGCTGCCCCAACTTTCGGGAAGCAAGTGGCCGAGCCGGTCCTCCCGGGCAATGGAGGTCGGCGGGGAGCGATCGCCCCAGGTGGCCGTCTGGGAAGGGGCGGCGGGATGGCGCCCCGCGCCGATACTCACCACGCGCGGGGGCCGCGCGCCACAGCCACAGCGCCAGGAGCGCCCACAGCGGAGCGGGGCGCAGGGCGGGCATCTTCCCGGTCGCCTCCTCCTCCGCCCCCGCCGCCGCCGCTGGGGCAGATCCACATGAGGAGGGGGTCCCGACCGAGAAGCCCCGCTGTCTCTTCCCCTGCTGCCGCTGCGGCTCCGGCCCGGCGCTGCGTTTCGAAGCTCAGGCGTCTGCGCCTTGACTGCCTGCACCGCGACTCCGCCGTTCGCCGGCCGCCGCCCGAAGTTTGGCTGAAACTTTCTCGGGTGTGCAGCGAAGCAGCCTCGTGTGTCCTTCCGCCTCGGCCGCCTCCTCCCACCACAAGGCCCCGCCCCCTGTCGCAGCGGCCTCAGCCCTGCAGCCCGGGCACCCAGGGGTTTCCCGCAGGAAGAAGCGCCGGCCCGAGCTCCGCGCGGAGGGATCTACTACGAGGAATCTACTACGAGGGCTCACCCCAATCCCCTAGTCTTCTCCAACCCGCACCGGACTCCTACGCGCTTACCCGGGATCCACGCGGGAGCCCGGCCTGGCCGGTGCCCTGCTGAAGTGGTGCGTGCAAGCCTCTGAACTTCAAACACTAAGCTCTACCAGGATCCTGAACTTGCAGGGAGAGGTCGTCCTCGTGCACCCACACTCCGACACCTTCCCCAGCTAGGCAGAGGAATGGGCAGAGAAACACTAGTGCTGTCAAAGAAGGAAATAGGGGCTAAGGCGCTAAAGTTCACGTAAAAGGAATACAGCAGTCAACTGGGGGTGCATTCACTCTTCATTCATTCTTCATGCATGCATGCATTCATTCTGTAGTTCATTTAGTGAACTACATAAGCGTCTTACTTTGTGTAGCACTGTGCTTGGGACAGAAGAGTAATAAATAACAAGACGTACAAAGACTTCGAGGACTAATCCTCTGCTCCAGGCTAGGGGATTCAGGCCAGGTTTCATGGTGCAGCTGTGATGACAGCAGGATCTTGAAAGATCAGTAAAACGTAAAGACCTGCTAAGGATATTCATTGTAACATTGTAATAGTTGGAAAGTGGGACTAACCTAAATGCCCACTGTAAGAGGACTAAATGAATAATACATACTTATGAAACCAGGATAAATCTTAAAATCCAAGTAATAGTGAAAAAACATTGCAGAGAGATAATACATGCCATTTGTGTATGTCTAAGCTTTTTCAGAACAAAATATTACTTGTGGACGCACATGTACATGTAAAAGGACACCACTCGAATAGTGTTTACTTCTAGGGCAGAACAGGGGTATGATCTGGTCTGGTTAAAAGTAGATTTGTAGAAAGAGCTAAAATTAACAATGCCTACGACTTGTGTGGTGTTTCATTCCAAAGGAGATCCATTATAAAAGCAAAGATACACACAAGGGAATATATTGATGACTTCTAGCACTGTTAGCAATTAGGGTAGTAAGAAAGGGAAAAGGGCCTGGGACCAGGAGGACAAGATGAAGATTGGGGATGTTGCCCTGAAGTCCTAGAAAAATGTTCAAGGTTTTTGAGCAGGAGCAAGACTTAATGGAAAGCTGCTCTGATAATTCTGTGCAAAATTGATTGTCAGGAGCAAGAGGTGAATTAGAGCCCAAGGACAATCAGGAGTTTGTGAAACAGTCCAGGCATGGGATGATGACAGCCTGAACAAATGACAGAATGGAAAGGAATTGATGGTTCTGAGAAAATCAGCTGGGGGGGGGACAAATTTATATATGACTAATTGGATGTGGGAGCTTTCAATCCTGGTGGGATAGGAAATCCTACCCACAGAGCCTCTTCCTGACTCCTACAGAACAAAGACCAAACCTCTAAAAATGGTAGACAAGGATTCCCCTTTATAGGACCCCATCTTCTGTCCTCACTGCCCCTATTGTCAACCTTACACAGAAATGCTACTGAACAACTTAAGACATATGTCTGGGACATATCTTGCTGTTTCTTGCTCTGTACCTTCTGTTCCCTTGGCTTGAAATGACTCTTGTAGTTCCCTTGCCTCCTCCTCTTGATAAACTCCTAATCATCATTCACCCTTCAGCCCTAGGAAGGCTTTGCTGACACTGTAACACACTCCTACCTCTAAGAGACAATCCCGCCTCTGTGCTGCTGCTTTGTGGTACACCAGTATCTATTCTTCACACAAGACTGTTTGTTCCTATCTTCTTGACTAGATGAGGGAGACTTTATGGGCAAATATCACGGCCTTATTCACCCCCGGTGTCTAGCATATAATAAATGTTGGACTAAAATATAAAACAATACTAAGCAAGTGTAAGTCAGTATGAGAATAAGCCTGTAAAGTTCCCAAATGAAAATTTTAATTAGTACCTTCGAACAAATAAACAACCCTATTACTGAAAGTAGTCATCTCAGGTTGCTAGGCGCTTTTTTCAAAAATAAAATGAACAAGCTGCGCATAATGGTGCACACCTCAGGACTCTAGGAGGCTGAGGCAGAAGAATCACAAGTTAGAGCTCAGCCTGGGCAATTTGGCAACTTAACAAGACCCTGCCTCAAAATAAACAAAAGGCAGGGGGTAGAGAGATGATTCAATGCAAAGGCCCTGATTTTAACCCCCAAGAAACCCCCCAAAAGAAACTATAGTCAAAATAGTTTTGGAATTTCCCTTGTGCAACTAAGTTTAAGGAAAGCATAATAGCATTAATTTTTAGTTGTTGACCCACAATGTTACCAGTCTTATCTTCCTTTTTACTCATTAAAGATATGTTACAGTAAATTGGCTGTCTACAAATTTAAAAATTCAGTTGCAAGATCAGTTTTGTCACCATTGAAATACATTCAGAAAAAGATAAGATACTCACCCCTGAGGAGTGGCTTCAGAAACAACTGCAGTTATGACACTATAAAAGTAGCATGTGGTTCCTCAAGTTTACTGTTTTAAAGAAATCAAACTACTATGTTCACATATATCTCCTGTTGTATTTGTCTTAATATTAAACTTACTGTATGCATCCTGGTATGGACACAAGGAATAAAGAGCAATGTTGTGGACAGAAGGAGAAAGCTATGACTGAGTACGTGCTTTCAAAGAAATTGGGACTGGCAAAGATTAAGAGATAGCAAAAGCTTAACCTATCAACCATCATTTTAATGAATATTTATCTTGGGCCACATCCTGTGCAGGGAGCTGAAGGGTAGAAACAAGTAAGCCTGGGCACAGTGGTGCACACCTGTAATCCCAGCACTCAGGAGGCTGAAGCAAGAAGATTGCTGCATGTTGGAAGCCAGCCTGGGCTACATAGCGAGACCCTGTCTCAAACAAACAAACAAACAATAACAAAAAAGACAAGAAAAGAGAATGAAGACTGCATATGACAAGCAGAGTGATATGAATTTACATCTGAGGACCAGGAGTTTTGCCTTAGCCCAAGGACCATCAGAGAAGGCTTCCGGGAAGAATCCAACAACTGGTCTAGGAAGTGGAGGACCAAAGAACTACTGTAATGAGGTGGTGTGGAAATGACTTCCTCACTTAGAGATTTAAAGCTGCTCTAGGCTTGGGCAGTATGTAGAGAAGCAGGTAGACAATAGAGATGAGAAATTGTGGCCTGAACTTGGAAGCTAAGAACTCAGGTAGCTGCTGTGGAAAGGCAAAAATGATAGGCTTGACTCTGTAGAGCAGGAACTGACTGGAGAGAGGTTGATCTAAGAGTCACCAATGACCTCAATACATTGGAGCATGATGATGATATTTGCAAATTTAAGATGTAAAAGAGAAGAAAGGAAGGTTGATAGAGAAGGAAGGAGGCAAGATAGCAATATAACTGGGAGGAAGAACACTGTCAGGATGGCTGTTGTCTGCCTTAAGGACAGCTGGAGGGATAGCCAATTAGCAGGATGGACTTTCACTCTTACAATGGGCCTCTTTCCAAAGCTAAGCTTAAATTCTACCCTGTGCATCTATTTCCCTGATTCCTACTAGTGGTACCCTAAAACTTGAGTAGCAGCTGATGATATGAAATGCTGAGATCTGCCTGGGGAGGCTGACCCCAAACATACTCAGCACTTTACTCACCTGGGTTAGGGAATGATCTTCCTCCAGAGATAGTCACAGAAAATCCTGCTTCATAGGAGAGATTGGCAGGAAAACACCCAGGGGCTCCTGTAACTAATCCTGACTGTTGCTAATGTGTGGCACTCATAGTCTCACCAATACAAAGAAAACTGAGATCCTGCAAATTCATCTGTTAAAAAAACAAAAACTCAATCTCCAAGGCCCAGTTAAAATCCACAGACCATTAACAAGAAGAAAATTTGAAGAAGGGTTACAAATAGTTATAATGCTAGTCAAAAATATATGCAAATACAGCTGTAATAAGTAAAACTCATACATAAAATTGCCTCCCAAAACAGATGTAAGCCTGAGCACTTATTTTTTACGATATCAGTTTGATCAGATCCAACAGTGCAGAGATTGTCGCTGCTTTGTTGCGCCCAGTTTCCAACACGGTGGTGTGCAGCAGTGCCCAGTAATATATTCTTAAGTACATGTTGAGTGAGAAGGAGCATATACGGCTATGTAAATTCGGGAGAAATGCAAGATCAGAAGAATTTCCAGGTGTTTGTAGATTCTCAGGCTGAATCAATTAGACACTGTAGATACTGAAGCAAAATTCTGGGGTAAGTAAGGTGAGCTGTGCCACTTATGTCACCACATAACCTAAAATTGCAAGGGTGTGTGATATTTGTGGAAGCAGAAATTATTAGGGAAGATTTCCTTTAATAACACCTGGCATTTTAGCAGTCTTTAGACCTTCCAAAAAGACTTTTAAGTATATTATCTCCTTGATCCTGAGAGCAATCGTGGGAAGTAGGCAGGGCAGTCATTATTATCCCCATTTCTCAGATGAAAAAAAACTAAGATAAAGAGCCTTGACCAAGATTAAATAAGTAATTAGTGATGGAGTTGAGACATAACCTCCACTGTTTTTAGCTTCTTATTTAGTCTCATCCCTCTGCCTCTGCCTATCAGTGGCAAACATGACCAAGATGACATTTACCATGGGGATCTGGAATAGAAGCACCAGCTTCTTATTACTTCCAATGGTGAGACCAAAACAAACCAACTTACTATAACTGGGACCCCTAAGCAAGTAAATGCATTCCTTTATTTTAAATCATTTTTATTTAATTTTGTTTATCAGTACACGTTTGTAGCAAATAATGTTTACATTCATCTTAGGCAGTAGGTAAATGTACTTAACATATCTTAAGTCTTTTTATGCCTCTTCCCTTCTCCCCTTCCTCCCACCCTCCAAGTCTGTATCTATGAAATAAATCAGACATAGAAATGTAAATACCATATGGTTTCTCTCATATGAGAAATCCAAAATATAAATAAAGAGCAAAATAAAAGGTAGATAAAAAGGAAACAGGACGATAGATCTTTAGCAAATGGGAAGGAGACCAAGAAACGGAGGGAAAGTGTATGGGAGGTAGAGAGGGGGATGTGGAAAGAATTGAGATGTGTTGTGTACATTTCCAACTACCACAATGAATGTAATCACTATGTGTTGCAAACATGAACTAAAAAAAATGAAATGAAGCATGTTTTGAGCACCTCCCTGTGCAGAGTATGTCCTTGGCTCTGTGCAATACAGACTTCTAGAAGACCCAGCCTCTGTTCTCTGGAACTCTCAGTGCGTCGCGGGAGGCCGACAGACAACAATACAACCTCAGCAGAGATAAAAAGGGCGTGGCCATGGGAAAGTGAAAAGCACTGTGATTAATCCCAAGGCCACTTACATTTCATCCAGTCCCCAGCCTGCAAGGTATGAACTGAGTGGCCGACATAACTGATTCTAAATAGTGTAAAGACAACCATCTCACATTCATCTCTTTCATATTTCTAAACTCTGCAATAGTTGGTTCTTTGTCTTGAGTAGAGTAAGAGCTCAATAAAAATCCATATTCCAGAAGTTCCACAAAGTTCAGCCAAACAGAGAATAAAGTCCAGAAAGCAAGAGACTGCTCAAGATTCAAATTAGCTCTGAGAATTAGGAGCCAGCCAGATCCTTCCACTGAGCATAGACCCAATTGTCTGCTCCGATTAAGTATGTAAGTAAACATAAGTAGTTGTAATTTTAGCTTCTTGCCCTATTTTTGCCCTTTCACAAATGCATATCTGAATTTAATTAATGTTAAGGAAAGGAAAATGTAAGTTTGTCGTTATGTAAGGATATATTTCTCATGTGTATATAGTATATGATAAATGACATCTGTAAAATTTAACTAGTAATCTAAAATCCTCCACTATTCAGGAAATAAGCAGCAAAATTTGTATGAGAATGCTCACTTTAGCAGTACTTGACTTAAAATTTTTCCTTAGCTATTTTATACTGGAAAGTATTATACTTCACATCCTAAGTGATTGTGTACTTTTCATGTGTAATGATGTAGAAAGAATGACCTGAATGTACTAAGACATCTTAATTGATAAACACCATAAATCTACAACTGTGTAATTATCAAACCACAATATTATTGGGTAAGTCTCAGTACTCCACTCACTAAAATGGTTATACAACTCTGAATTTTTATGAAATGCTATGGCATTTGTTCTCATATGAGATGCTTGTCTTCACACTATTTACAATCAGTTATGTTGGCCACTTAGGTCATATCTTGCAAGATGGGGACTGGATGAAATGTAAGTGGCCTTGAGATTAATCATAGTGCTCATAGAATATACATATATGTATTCTAAATAGTCTAAAGACAAGCATTTCTCATTCATCTTTTACCATATTTGTAAACTCCACAATTGTTGGTTCTTTTGTCTTGAGTAGAGTAAAAGCTCAATAAAGATCCATATCATAGAAGTTCCACAAAATTCAGCCAGAGGATAAAGTCCTCATTCATATATATATATATATATATAGAGAGAGAGAGAGAGAGAGAGAGAGAGACAGTTTGTTTTCTGTTTTTGTTTTGTTCGTTTTGGTTTGGTTTGGTTTTTTGAGACAGGATCTGTCTATGTAGTCCAGGCTGGCCTCAAACTCACTATGTAGCTCAGGCTGCCCTCAAATCCACAGCAATCCTTCTGCCTCAGCCTCCCAAGTGTTGGGATTACAACCATTCACCTCCATTCCTGGCAATATTTTGTTTTCATGATTAACAAAGAAATTCTTGAGCAGTGAGATCCAGGCACACAAAAAGTTTCCACCTTAAAATATGGAAAAAATCTTCCTGTTATCTAGAAGCTGATCATATCTAAGTCCACCAAAGCAGAAGGGGAACATTTTCTTATGTGGAATTCCAAAATGCTTCAGTGAGTATGAGAGTGGAGCATCACAAGTAATGAAGGGAAATCCCATTAATAAAAATTAGCCCTAAAATCTCCAAGGGATGCATCAGGAGATAATTAATGGCTGGTAACCAGTATTTATAATGGAAGCATACAGGGCCTTAACGATGGGGTTCATGTCTGAAAACACTCTAATTAAAAAGAGAGAGTAATTTTATAGAAAATACAAATCAGTGATGTGTATGTCTGCTAATGTGTGCAAAAGAGTCAGAGATGATAATTGTTGGGCTCAGACCAGGTATCTGTTGCTGAAGATAATGGACTTATAAATATACAAATAGAGTTTCTGATAGAGCTACAGGAACACTGGTATTTTCTTTATCACTGTGGAGTGAGAAATGAAATTGAATTCACCAGGTAAGTGGTCATTGTGCCTAAATATCCTAGATACCATTGTGTTTCTGCTTTTAATCATTTTGATCTCTGTTAGCATTGTGCAATATGACTACTTTCATCCTTCTCAGACCTTTGGTCCAATCATTTTTCTCTCAAACCTTTGACTGCTTCCATATCACTCACTGAAAGTCTAAGCAGGAATCAGAGAGTAGATGGTGTCAAAGCAAAGAATGCTTCCCATATTAAGATTTCTATCTGAGTCCAGGAAGGTCACCTCATTGCTGAGAAGTGCCTGGCTGACAGTTCACACCCTCTATTGGTCTCTTTTGCAAGACAGAGTTACTCCAAAAGAGACTTCCTTAATTGAACTCTTATGGCCTAGAACCCTTGTCTCTGTTGATGACTATCAGCTGAGAGTATTTACTAAAGAGCATGGCTGGGGGAATAGATAATTTTAAAGTAAAGGAAGGAATGAGAGAGTGAACACAGGTCTGCAGAGATAGATTTTGAGTACTGTAATTAGGAAAAAAGGTAAACTTAGAATGTACAGAAGGCTGTGCCTGTAGTTCCTTACTCATCTCCCATTTGGTTTTTTTTTTTTTTTGGTACCAGGAATCAAACTCAGAACCTTGCACTTGCCAGGCAGGCGCTTGTGCCACTGAGCTCTATCCCCAGCCCCCATTTGGGGTTTTGAGGAGAAAAGGGAAGTAGGAAGAACTGAGAGAAGAAAACCAGAAGAGAAGAGTGAGAGAGGAAGGTGAAAGGGTGCTCTGGAGCAACACACACCTGTGTGGAAGTGAGGAAGTAACACAAACACAAGCAAAAGAAGAACCAATTAGGAGTTCCCCCTCGCACATCCCCCTTGCCCTTCCTGAAGACCTGGGGTGGGCCCACAGCCCTGTCCCAGAAGGGAAAGGGACCTGCCTTCAGGACACCACCCTGTATTCCTCCAAAGAATTCAACATATCCCAGGCCAGATCACTTCTGTTTACCACAGATACTCACAGAAGCAACAATAACATCAATTACGATGGTGCAGCCGGGATTTACGATGTGCATGTTGTGTGTCAAGTACCCCCTATGCACTTTGCCTGCTGTGTTGTTGTGAGGTGAACGCGATAACCACTACACTTTGGAAACTGTGTTGTTGTAATGTAGGGATTACTTGCTCTTCACAGAGAACTGGAACCAGAGAAGGTTGCCCGAAGTCACACAGTTTCTAAGTGGCATCAAGAGTCAAGCCCAACTCCACTTGACCAACCCCAGTGGCACACAGTTAATCTCTGCCTGTTACTGCCTGTCCATAGGTCTCTGCCTCAAAAGAGCAAATCCCATCCATTGTTCAGATGGCCAATTGAGCACTGAGCTTTCTTCTAATTCTTTGTGGTAAATCTAAGTCTCCTAGGTTTATTCTGAGACAAGGGTTTGACCATATACCTCTTCACTTTTCCCTGTAGCACACAGCACCCAGTCTCCCACTTGTCAGCCTGCAACTCAGGAGCAACTCAAGAGATATTTTTCCCTCCTCTTCCAGCCACAGGGATCAGACAACTTGGTGTTTTGAAATATCCCTAATAAAATACAAAATCAGTAATTAATTTGTTATAATTTTAATTATAATTTTTTTGTCTTTTTTGGAGACGGTCTCACTATGCAGGGTCTACCTCTACTTATGCAAAGTTAGCTCAGGCTGGACTTGAGCTAACTTTGAAGCCTAGGCTGCTCTCAAACTTGCAACAATCCTCCTGCCTCAGCCTCCTGATGCTGGGGTTACAGGTGTGTGCCACCACAGCCAGCAAAGGCTGATTTTTTTGTTTGGTACTGGGAATAGAACTCATGACCTCACACTTGCTAGGCAGACGCTGCACCACTGAGCTATATCCCCAGCCCTTAATTATAAATTTTAAAATAAATTTTAAAAATAAAGGAAAAATTACCTATATTATCACCACTGATCACATTTTTGTATGTTTTATTCTGTTCTCTTTCTCATATGCATTATTTGTACAAAGGGATATTCTCCATACAGTTTTTATCCTGCTTTCTTGGGTATTTCATATATTATAAATGTTTTCCTTTTTACTACATAGTTGTCTTATGTAGTATTGGTACTGTCTGTAGAATATTCCTGTGCTTATTGATATGTAGAGCTAGAATCTTCTTGTGTTAGTACTGGGGTCTGTGTGCAGAAGTTGCCTGTCTTATTGAAGAGAGAACTTTTGGAGACGATACCCACATACTGCTTTCATTGCCAAAGCCAGTTGGATGAATGGTTGGGCCCGTTATCTTGAAACGGGAAGAATCTCCTGCTACCTGACAACTTGCCCCCTCCATAGCATTTACGAGCCTTTACCATTCTTCTCTTTCCCTTTCTGTTCCCTGTTCCCAGCAAAAGGCTCCACTTCCTACTTCACTGAAGACATTTCCTAGCTCAATTATCACATCCCTTGTAAAACCTGTTCTGGCCCTCCCCATTTCTGCCCTGTCAGACCTGACAACTCACCAGCCTTACAGCTTATCTCTTTATGCACCCACCTTGACTACCTCTACTTAAGTCTTTCCTTCTTTCAGTGCTAATCCACCTGCGTGGGCTGCTGATTTCAGCTCCTTCTGCCTTTTCCAGGACCTTTGCTTTCCTGTTCCTTATGCATTTGTTCCCGCTGTCTCGTTCATCTCTCCCTCTATACTGGCTTAATCCCCTCCACTAACAATTTTCTAACACATGCACTTATTTTAATAGGCTCAGATAAATTTACCTTTCACACCCAAAACTTTTAAAAGAGTAGTTATACCTTGCTGCTCTTAATTCTTCAACCCATTACCTCTTACTTTCCCTACATTTACCGCATAAAACAATATGGAAATATGAGATTGGCAAGGCAGTGCCTACTCCAGAGGAGATTTAGTTAGTAGGTAGGACAGGCAGTGAACCCAAACAACACAATAAAATGACTGTATGTCATAACAGAAATACATGCACGAGTAACTGTAACAGGGTTGCCTGCAGGAAGTTGGAGACATTATACATGTTTTAGGCCTTAAAAATTAGTTTTATCTTGCCACAGGGACTGTACATACGCTGAGTCAGAGACAAGACACTGCTGACAGAGGAAACAGCTTGTGCAAAGACATGAGAGACCTTAATATTAAGGAATATGCCTCAATTTTAAGAGCTGGGTCCTAGTAAGGAATGCATTGAGAGAAGATGCAAAGAAATTTGTTTAAATTAGTGGTTCTCAAACTTTGGCTTGCACCAAGGCCACATCAATGACTACTGTGTTCATAGACTTTGGGTGTTTGTCTGGGGTAAGCCCGGTACTTTGCATTTCTAGAAAGTTCCCTAGATGATGTTGTTGCTGCTGGTCTTGGGACGCCACTTTGAGAACCACTATCTTAGTAATGTAGATGATGCTTGCATCACTGTAAGGAATTACTTTTAGATGTCACCAAAGATCTCCAACTGTAAAATTCAAGGAACTGCTTAGTGGTCCTTATCTCCTTCATTAGTTTGCCGTACTTGGCAGCAATGACAACTTCAGTGACCTTCTAACTGTTTTCCAGCTTCCGATATCACCTTCTTTCAGTCTATTCACTACACTAAAGCCCAGCACATAAATACAATCCCATCACTTCATGCTTAAAAATGGCTTCCCATTCCCTGTAATGAGAGTTTAGACTCCACAGACTGGAGTAGAAAACCTTTTCTCTGAATTTCCTCCTGTCCTGCTGCTGCCCCATATCGCACAGCATGGGTTCATCATATTACCAAACACTGACTAGGCATGCTGTGTGCCCCACCATCCTCACTCCTGGGCATGAACTTCCTTTCCTTTGCTGGAAGACCCTTCCTCCCTCCTCTCCCTAAACCATCTCTTCACTGGTGGAATCCCAGCTCAAGGCCTTGGCCAAATGTCATCTCCTTTGTGAAACTTTCCTCAGCCTTGTGGCTCTTTCCCCAAATCCCACTACAGTTGGTTTCTATTACATATCCCACTTCTCTTATATATGCAATTTATATTATAAATATCATTTGGCAATTAGCTGAACATGTGACTGCTATGTTGAGAATGTAACAAGCGCACATTCTTTCTTGTTATTTTTGTTATTCTCCTAGAAGACATTCCATAGAGGTGTATGGAATGAATGTTGGGAACAGAGAGCCTCAGTAAATAATTATTTAAATAGGCACTTACTTCCTACCCGTTGGAACCCAGCTGTGGACAAGCAGCACAGGAGAGGACATAATGAGAAACTTCATTAATTACCAGAGTCAAATATGTCACCTCACACCCATCTGACTCCCCAGCTGGAAAGTTGAACCACAGCCTTTTATTTCTCATGACTCTCTCTTTCTTTGATGACACAGTGGTTGATCAGCTCTGTGAACCGGGAAGTTATACAGCTACCTGTCTTGCCTTTGAGAAAATACTTGTAGGGATGCTGAGGGGAATGCATCCAGCTCCAAGAGCAAACTCTGTGGAGACTGAGCAGGAAACACTTTGGTACCCCAGTTCAGTGCATGTAGCAGCAGCAGCGGCACCAGCCATTCACCTCCTCTTCCTCCTCTGCTGTGAAGGAATGTAAGGGTCTTCTCTTTCTATGAGCAAAACAGACCCTGACTGCTACTATTGGTGATCTCCTTTCTCTTTGCCTTGATCTTAACCCTGCACATGTTGTTTGCAGTGATGGCCAGACCCTGCAGAAATGAATCAGGCCTGAGTCACTGCATTCTCTTGTAGTACCATATAGTTATGGAAGCACCTACTAGGAATCTTTGTATCCTATTTATCTCTACCTGCAGATATCCTTACAAGAAGAACCATTCACATAGTGACTCGTATGTGCTAGATGTTTTGCATGTCTGTTCTCATTAAATCTTCACAATTTTTCCAAAAGATAGATATCTTTCCCTCCATTTAATAGATAAAGATATAAAGGCTCAAAGAAATTAAATGTCCTCATGCAAGGTCAACAAACTGCCAAGTGGCAGGGGTAGGATTTGAACTCAAGTTGCAGTAATCCCAAAGCCCTTACACCATATTCAGAAACTGAAAAGGCTGAGGGTTATATAGCCAACTAAGGTCACAGCAAGAATTAAATTCTACATGTCCTGATTTCCAGGGAAGCCTATAGTATCAACTAGATCGAAAGAGTTGTTTGGAAGTATGTTTAGTGGTGCACGAATTTGTAAAACTTAAGAAAAAAAATTGATGCTACAATGTGAAAATGGCCCAGAAACAGAAACACTTTCTGATTACTCACTAGTATCACTTGTCTTTACTCTCCTGTATTCAGAAGGCCGTGTCAGTTGAATGCCCTGAATGGAGATGCTTCCCTAAACTCTGTATATTTACCTGTGATTTAGATCCTTCTGGGAGCAGAACTTCTGCAAACTTTCTTTCTCAGCTGGGCATGGTGGTGAGTGCATATATTCCTAGCATTTGGGAGGCCTACGCAGGAGGATTGATATGAATTTGTGGACAATCTAGACTACATAGTGAGTTCAAGGCCAGCCTGTACTGCATAATGAGGCCCTGTTTCAGAAAACATATTTCTCCTCATCTCCTCTCTCTGGAGTAGTACAATAACCCACATTCACTAAAACAATGACAAGATTTTTTTCCTGGTCAACTCGATACTTAAAGTTTTCCTGAATATTTCTTTGTTCAGCTTGACTTCTTGGCTCTGTGAATAAACAGAGCTGGTGATAACATCCACCATGGAGTTGAACACACAGAGTGGGTGACAAAGTCAACAAGAAGCTGAAAGTGAGATTTACTATAGGTAAGCAGCCAAGGTTGACTGCAGATCCAAAGAGGACACTGTAGTTCATCTTTCCCCTTCAACTTTCTAACCCAACTGCATCATCCCTGCTTCAGTGCTCACAATCACAGCAGAAAAGCAGGAGAGAAGGAAGGCACTCAGGAGTCAAGTACAAGAGATGAAGACATAGCATTGGGAATCTAAGATGCAATGCAAAGATTCAGCAGGAAATTCTTAATGAGTTTATGAAAGAACAAAGAGAATTTTTAAAGTCAAAACAGAACAGTGAAAGTCACATGTTAGAGGAATAAGTAGACACAATGATGGCTGGATTTCTTTAAACAACAGTCTGTTTTCTCATCTTTTCCTACCTCCAGCCCAGCTAAAGAAGTTCTGGACTCTTGTCTATTGCTCAGAGACTTGAAATTGTTTTTCTTGGATTATCTCCACTCCTGTAATTTTTTTGCTTCTCTTTTCAAAAGTAGGTTAAGGATGTTCAAGATTTTCTCCAGTGTCTTAATGAGTTAGTCATGATTACAACTGCATCTTTTAAATTGCCCAACCCACTGAAAGGGTGCCATGAAAGAGCTTCTACAAACACACTCTAAGCAATGCTTTTCATTGTCTTTCTTGTGTTGCAAAATATGAGCAAAGAGTTACCTCCAAGTGGATAATTAGCTTAACAGCTGCCAAAGCAGAGAGGTGGGCTAACGCCCCTATGGGAAATGTGGCTGCTGTTTCTGAAAACATATACACTGAAATTAAAATAAGAAAAAACTTTTTGCTAAAAAATGTGAAAGGGTTTCACACAGTGCATTTGCTTGCTGGGTTGGAATCCTCTCCAGAAGACACATCTCAGTCAAGTTCTTGTACATGGTTTCATCCATTTTCTCCCTGCTACTCTCATGGCTTGATTTGCACATTCATCAACTATCACCACATTTCTCATCTCCTCCCCCTTCATTGCTGTGATAAGGCAACTTTCTAGACTTCAAAAAAAGATCTCACTCATGAAATTTTAATACCACAGCATGGTGGTTAACTTAATGTGTCAACTGTCCTGGTCTGGGGCTTGTGCCAAAAGCTCATAAAATATTATTGGGAATGTATCTGTGAGGGTGTTTCCAGAAAAGATTAGCAATTGAATTGGTAGACTGAATAAAATGTCACCCTTACTAATATGGGTGGACATCATCTAACAGGCAGAGGAAAAGTGAATTGGCTCTTCTGGGGTGGGGGAATCCATCTTCTCCTGTCCTCAGGTATCAGAACACCTGGATCTTCAGCCTTTGGAATCAGGCAGGAACTTAATGATTGGCTCCCCTGATTGTCAGGCACTCCAGCTTTTATCAAGGGCTTTCTTGGGCCTACATCTTGCAGACAGCAGACCATGGGACTTTTTGGTTTCCATAATCTCAATTAATCTCTCGTAAATCTTTTTCTATCTATACGTATTTTATCATTTCTATTTCTCTGGAGAATTCTGACTAATACACACAAATATATTGTGATAACAGTTTACATACACTTAAAAAAATTGTTAGCCAGGTGTGGAGGCACATACCTATAATCCCAGCAAGCAGAATGTGAGGCAGGAGGATTGCTGTGAGTTCAAGCCCAGCGTGGGCTATACGGTGAGCTACATACTGAAACTCTGTCTCAAAAAATAAAAATTAATCAATTAATTAATTTTTAAAAAATATCTCCCAAGAACCATCCTCACTCATACATATTGTATGCATGACATACCTGATGACAGTAAACTGAGCTAGGACACGATAGATACAGATCTCAGAAACAGATGTGAGACAAAATCAACTTGGGCAAAACTCCAGGCAGGTGGCAAGCATAGGAGTTTGTCTAGATAAGTCTTAGTATGGGTCAAGACAGACTGCTGCACAGAAAGCTTACTCACATAGAATGTAGATTCGATAATGCCGCTGAAGGTAATATGGGTAGAAGACATAAGAGCAAGGTTTAAGGCAGGCAGAGGCTGAGGATATTCACCCACTAGATCAGAGAACATCTTCTAAAGAGAACTTCTGTCATCAGGAGTGTTCCAGAAGTGGCAGAGAAATTGTTCTGAGTTCTGAAGCCAGACTTAGACATTTTGTATTTGATTCTAAAGAGCATGAACCACAAAACCGACTCTACCACATTCATAATTTCTGGTTATAATGGTCATGTTAGTCCCCACATCATGGGGGTCCTCATATTGAACCTCTGCGTCAGATAAAAAAACCAGGCCTTGTGACCTACTTAGAGTTGGAAAACAATTCCCACGTCCCTGGCATTCAATACATTGAAAGGCTATAAAGAGATATAAGATCTAATTTTTCTTCATCTTTAATTTATCTTCTGGAGATCCTTCCTCTCCTCATCTAAAACCAGGAGCAGACTCACTGCCCTGGCTGGAGAAATGCCCAAGATGTGCTTTCCACACCACTTAAATCTCTTAGTGGTCAAATCCAACAACGTTTTCAGTTGACTCCCAGGAGCACAGCTCAGTGTGTGTGGTGCCCATCCATGCTTTGATGAGAGGTCCGCTGCTAGCTCCAACCTTTCTCATACTCTGCCTCCTATAGTCTTTTTTTTTTTTGAGACAGGGTCTTGCTATGTAATTCAGACTGGCCTTGAGATCATCATATAGCCTAGGCTGACCTTGAACTCACAGCGAACCTCCTGCCTCACTCTCCCAAGTGCTGGGATTACAGACATGCACCACTATGCCGAGCCCTCCTAGAGTCTCCTGCATGCATTCATTCTCTTCTTCACTACTTTTTGCCAAGGGCACCTTTTATTTTTTAGTCCTTTTCTTTTGCCTTCCATGAGGATGTTTACATGTTCAGTGAAATTTAATAAACTTTGCTTATAAACTAAAAATTAAATTTTGCCAAGCTATATGCCCAACACATTCTTGCTTATTGGCTCTTGAACAGATATAAATAAAACCACCAGGTGTGGTGGCACATGCTCATAATCTCACCACTTGGGAGACTGTAACAGGACTGCCATGAGTTTGAGCCCAGCCTGGACTACACGGTGAGTTCAAAGCCAGCCTGAACTACATAGTGAATCCCTGTCTCAAAAAACAAAGCAAAAAAATCCAAGCAAAGCAACATAAAATAGTTTATATATGATATGTTCACAGCTCAATTGAAGAACTCATTAATTCTATCTTGCGAAGATCATAAAAGTCACCTCTAAAGAAAAAAATTGATGTGTGACTGTTATGGTTGATACATTGTGTCAACTTGGGGAATCTGGAGGTTTGGCTGAGTGATTCAACAGGAAGCCAGTGTGCTTACTTTGTACACATCCTGAGCCTGTGGAAGAGGAGGGCATCGAGATTGTGTGAGAGCTACACGCCCCTGGTTGGGGGTAGGCTGTTTACAATATAGGGGAGAAAAGGAGGCTGCTTGCAGCCATTCCTCCCTTTTGCTGGTGGTTTTTGCTGTGCTCTGCTGCCCTGAACAGTTTGCCCTCTGCCATGTGCCACTCTGCCTCAGAGCCAGCCAGGTATGAACTGAAACCTCCACAAACTGTAAGCTAAATAAACCTTTCCTTTCTTCATTTTGGGTGTTGGGTATTTTGTCTCAGCAACTAGAGTAAAGTAACCAAAACAAAATCTGGTACTGGGAGTGGGGCCACTACTGTGACTATACCTGACCATGTGGTTCAAGAGCCTTTGGAAATGGCTTGTGGGAAGAGTTTGAAAAGGTTTGGAGATGTCTGGTCAGAGCTTGGAAGACCAAAAGGCTGATAGAAATCCTGCCGGTAAAGACCAGGTTCAGGAGGTTTCTGTTGGGAAAAAGGACTGCACTGGCTGTTGGACTCCAGATGATGCGTATTATGGCTTGGCAGAAAGTTTGTCTGCATTTTTCTCGTGTCCAGAGACTTTGCCTAAGACTGAGATTAAGGGCAACAATGAACTGATTAATCTGACAAAAAAAATTTCAAGGCAGTCGAATGTTGGGGCAATGGCATGGCTATTGTTGGGGGCTTTTAGCCAGATTTATATTGAAAATCAAGAACAAAGATCCCAGCAGGATGATTTAAAACGGTGTGAGTCTGGCCAGAAAGGAAGCTCCAGTAAAGCTGTTGATTATGAAGATAAGGCTGAGGAGGTCTCTATTGCTGAGAAAGAACAAAAAAATGGAAAAGATGGCCTGAGGGCATCACAAACAGCAAGTCTCCACCCTTTGCACCCTCAAAACTGCAAAGGTAAAAGACCTTGCCTTGAGAAGGAAGCCAAAGAGTGCCATGTTCCAGAATGGCGGCAGCGGCCACACCAGGTTCCAGAATGGCGACGGCACAGAAAATTTGCTCCTCAGCATTGGATTGAATGTGCTCAGCGATCCGGGCACTTGATCCCTATGGCCAAGAGAAAAAAAAATATGGCTACTGCTCCAGGTGGCAGCAGACCTTGGCATCATCCACGTGGCCCTGGCTTTAGATGCAAGAAAAATGCAAGAGTTCTGTGGTTAAAGAGGCTTCCACCCAGATTTCAGAAGGCCTGGGAGGCCAAGCAGTGTGCCCCTGAGAGGGCAATATGTAAAGCTGTGAGTGTGAAGCAAAAGGTGCCCTGGAGACCTCAGGAGTTTAGAAAAACAGGACCATGGATCATCTAAGAAAAACTGCAAAGAGAGAGCAAAGCGAGCCTAAGAGAGAAGCCGTGAGAGCTGTAACCACCAGAAGTGCCATAGGGGTGGACTCATGCAAACCCTTTAGAGCTCACAGTGTACCACAAGTTGCTTCAGATGCTACATATGAAATTACAAGACACAATGTTAGCCCTGTTGGATTTTGGACTTACTTTGGTCCCAATGCTCTGTATTCCCCTGTTGGTGCCTTTTGGAATGATAATGTTTATTTTGTGCCTTTAAACGTTAGAAGTGTTTAATTTTCATTTGTATGGCAAGTGGGGTGACAAAATGTTATGGTTCTAATATCAGCATGTCTTTGTATCTGGAAACTGATTTTAAAAAATGTGTCTGGTTGCCAAGTTGACAAGGGCTGGAATGTTATGGTTGATACATTGTGTCAACTTGGGGAATCTGGAGGTTTGACTGAGTGATTCAGCAGGAAGCCAAGGTGCTTACTTTGTACACATCCTGAGCCTGTGGAAGAGGAGGGCATGGAGATTGTGTGAGAGGTTCACGACCCCTGGGTGGGGGTAGGCTGTTTACAATATAGGGGAGAAAAGGAGGCTGCTTGCAGCCATTCCTCCCTTTTGCTGGTGGTTTTTGCTGTGCTCTACTACCCTGAACAGTTTGCCCTCTGCCATGTGCCACTCTGCCTCTGAACCAGCCAGGTATGAACTGAAACCTCCACAAACTGTAAGCTAAATAAACCTTTCCTTTCTTCATTTTGAGTGTTGGGTATTTTGTCTCAGCAACTAGAGTAAAGTAACCAAAACAGTGACCTATGCATTAAGAATTAATAAGGAATGATAAAATGGAAAAGCTGGATGAAAACCATTACAGATAGATGAGGATGAGCAAAATACTGCAGGATCCAAAAGAGTTCTGAAGCTGAAGTGATTGGAGAGGGAATAGGTGATGACCCCAGAGAGTTGGGACCACACTGTTGCTTTAGTTACCAACTAAGCCTTCGTGTCTAGGCAACATGTAGACAGGTCACCACAGTGCCCTGCACATCACTAGTTTGTGCTCACTCTCTGTTCTGTAATGTGCAAGGTGCTGGTGATGTAAAGATAAATGAACTGTCCCCTCAAGACCTCAAAAGTGTTAGAGACATGTTTTAAAAAGCTAATGTATGCAAAATGAGCTGACCCATGTATTGGTGGTGGTATGCATAGCACACAAAGCAAGGGGACTGGTAAGCAGAGGCTGCTTCCCAGGAAAAGTGATATTGGAGCTTGTAAATAGAAGTCAAGAATTGTGAGATTTAGTACCCAGGGAATGATAGAATTTTAGGGCCAAAGGGAAGGAGAAGAGTTAACAATGATCCAATGTTTCTGAACTGGACTTTGGTGGATAGCTTTGCTGCCCTGAGTGGAAAAAAAAACCTGGAGATTCCTCTTGCATTCACATTGTCTTTCCTTCTGCATCAACTGACATCTAGGCTGTCTTTCAAATCTCTTAGACATTTTCTGAAATTCTAGTCCTTCTCCTCCTCAGTTTGGTCTCTACCTTACAGCTAGGACAATTTGTTCAGTGTTCATCAAATACTTATCAGTACCTACCATGCGCTGGGCACTGCTAAAAACCCTGGGGTTATTGGGAGAAAAAGCAGCCTAAATTTAATCTAAATGATCTAAAAGGTAATTTTGGGCATATCCATCTCCAATTCACATCTTCTACAATGATCCCCATTTCTTCTCACTTTATATGTACCATTTTTTTGGTGTGTACTCAAGTTCTCCGTCAACTTCCTCATCCCAAAGTAGCAGTAAGAAGTCTAATTTTTCAAGATTGATCTAAAATGGTGCTTCCCAAACTATCGATGGACGGTTAAATTTTTTATTTTACTCTTTAAAACTTTCTAAACTTGTGGTCTGACCTTCTGCACATAACTAATGCGCAGGTCATGGCCCTTGTGACTCACTATGTGAATTCCACTGCACCAGGACCTGTCCTTACTTGGTTTAGTGATATGGGTCCGCCAATGACACGCTGTGTGTCACATCTTTCTTGATTCACTCTCAAAACTGCTAAATTTGGAACTGGGGATATAGCTGAGTAGCATAAGTGCCTGCCTGACAAGCACGAGGTCCTCAGTTTGATTCCCAGAACCAAAAAAAAAAAAAAAAAGAGAGAGAGAAAAAAAAAAACTGCTACTCTCTGACTCAAAAATTTAACACCATCCACAGAACATATGTTGGGTATCCACACTTATTCTCTTACTAGAACAGTTTTAAGGAATTTGAAACAAAAAAGTTTTTTTGTTTTTGTTTTTGTTTTTGAGACAGGATCTCACTATATAGCTGGCCTAAAACTGACTGTGTAACTAGGGAGACCACAAAAACTACAGTTGTCCTCCTGCCTCGGCCTTGCAAGGGCTGGGATTACAGATGTGCACCACTACACCCAGCCAATTATTTTAAATAAATGCCTCATTATATAGCAATAAGTTTTTTTCCCCTTGCCCACTAAAGCCCATTGGCCATACTAGCTTGTATTTTTTCTATAGATCTTGGACTGCTTAAAAGTAGGACGAAGAGCACTGTGACTGACATGTCATGTTTGGCATGTCATCTGCTTTTAAAGAATGAATACTTACTCTCCTTCCTCATTGTGATGTTTTCTTTTACTTCCCTAACTAATTTCAAGTCATATATGTGAAGACAAAATTAATGTAAAAGACTCTCAGTTCTTTTTTTAAAGATTTTCAATTCTTCATCAAGCTCTTGCCAGAAAGAGTCAGACCAACCACCTCAATTTCATCACCAACCCTAATTAGATGAAGCTACTTAGCATAAATCATAGTTTCAGTTCAGCCTCAGGTTTATGGACTGGATGGGAAAGGAAAGAGAAGGAGCCTTTTGTCTCTGATTTACTGGCTCAACAGTGGGGCTGACTTCTGCTGGACTTCCTCCAGCCCCCAATGAGTATGTCTACAGCCTTTTATTACAGCTCTTTCAGGATCTTTTTATTCAGCCCTTATCAGGAGTATCTTTTCTTTACTTTGACACTATCAATGCTTCCTTTTCTGTGAGCAAACTCTCTTTTCCTCTAGCTTCCATGGCTGCACATTTAATTTTCTCCTGCTTCTGGGTTGTGTTCAGCTCAGCCTTCTTGGCCTCAGTTCCTCTCCTCCTTCCCAAGGGGCTCATTTAGACCTTCTGTCCCTCTCCCATTCTCTCCAGAGGGTTCCGTCCTGTCCTCCGGACTCAGTTATTACCTAATGTACTCCTGACCTAAATACTTTCCTGATTTGAGACATGTAATTTCAACAGCTTTCTCAACATCTTCACTGAAGTATCTCCCAAGCATCACAAACTCAACTGTATATTATCTTTTCCACATTCCACAGCAGGACAAAACCACTGACTTAAATATTCAGGATAAACTCTTAGAATCACTCTTGACTCTTCCTTCTCCTCATTGCTCTTCTTCAACCAGTCACTGTTCATCTTGCCATCACTGCTGAGCTTGATCCAGTCATTCAGCCCCTTTTCGCACCCCCCAATGCCACGAATCAGGCCTTCATCACTTCTCACTTGGACCATTTTCAGCTCTCTGTACCCTTAGCTGAGCAGTGTCCTAACTAGACTCACAACTGTCTCTGTCTCCAGCTCCACAGCCTGGGGTTATGTTGTCCTTTCTTTTACAGGCAACTCTGTCACTCAAACTCCTGAATACTGACTTTGGAAACTCTTCTTTTCATAGATCTTTGCAATCCTACTACAGCTCCTTTCTTAGCAGGGACTATCATCAGGCCTTTCCACACACTGGCATTTGCACCTACCCTCACTTCAACAACAACAGCAAAAATCTCTATATGCCACAGTCCATCCTATCAGGTACCTGCAACATTTCCCAAACATACCACCTTTTCCACCATTTCTCCGGCCTCTATTATGCATGTATTCTATTCTTATGCACAGTTATGACCCAATCTCTGCCTTCCTCCTTGTGATTTATTGTTTGTTTTTTCAGTGCATATGCTTCAGCTTCTGGGGTGATTTCTCCAAGGTCATGGATCCTTCAAGTGCATTCCAATAGCACTTTTCAAGCTCTTCTATAGGTAGCTCATTAAGTGGAGTTTGGAGTTGTTGTTAAAGACAGGGTCTCCTATGTAGCCCTGGTTGGCCTGGAAATCACTAAGTTTCCTAGGAGTGGAGGTGGAAGACATCCTTCCATGCATTCCAGCAGAGCACATAATGAGCAAAGGCCTAGCAGGATAAAACAGCTTATCACATCTACAGAAGAAAAATCTATTAGATCTTGGGCATCAAAATAGACAAGAAATCAAGAACAAGAGGCTTTATCTTACCAACAGTAAGAATCCACTGCAGGGGTTCAAGCAGGGATGGACATACAATAATTTTATTTTATTTTTGAGACAGGGTCTTGCTATGTAGTTCAAGCTGGCCTTCAACTCACTATGTAGCCCAAGATTGCCTTGAGCTCATGGGAATCCTTCTGCCTCAGTCTTCTGAGTACTGGAGTTACAGGCATGTTCCACCATGCCCAGAAACAATTTGAATCTTTAGAAAGATCATTCTAGCAACAGAGTGCAATATAATTTTCCAGGGTGGCATATATAAGTGCTCTCCCTCATCAACTGTAAACTTCTCAATATGCAATACCATGTGTCTTTCCTTCTGACTTCTGTGTCTACTACACTCATTCACATGATGTTGGTGCTGGAGCATAGGTCTGAGTCAGGGCAGGTGAGCTTTAGGTGGGCTATATCTCAGTGTGGTGACGCATCAAGTCTCTCCATGCTTGCCTTTCTTCATCTATAAAATGGTGGCCTATACAGGCTCATCTTTCAGTTCTCTTTTGCTCTAATGTTCTGTAATTGTACAAGCAAGGTTCCTTTTTTTCCACTTTGTAGTCAATATTTGGTAAAACAAATAACAGTTTACAGAGGTGTCAAGAGGTTAATGTACCATGAAGTACAGGTTGACTGAAAGGTTACATAAGGTGTTCCCTAAATAATGTGCAATGATTCTGGTTAAATTATTCACACAACAAAACTCCTTCCTGCTGTGGGGGTACAAAACTGTCCTTTCAAATGTTTCTTTCTTTTTAAAGGAAATAAATAGGATTTAGATTATTATAGCTTTTAAGCGATAAGGTCAAGCCCTAACATTGAAAAAAAAGTGATAAGGTCAATACATTTTTTAAAACATGAGAAGTCAGAGAGAAACCCAGCAGTCTCAGCCACCTGAACTTGGCTCTCTGCTTACAGCTCAGCAGGGTGCAGAGCTCTGTCAGACTCCGCATGTGTGCTTCACAGTTCTTGTGTGTCTTGGCATGTCCTTTTCACCAGCATATTACTGGCCTGATTACGAGAACACAAAATCCAGCCTCTCCAGCCGCAAAGCCTACTTCTACTGATTGAAAAGAAGCAAGGGTTTCTCTGAATCTCCATGTTAATTCACCTTATCTTATCTTTTTTTTAATTGGAAATTTTTTTTTTTTTTTTGCGGTACTGGGGATCGAACTCAGGACCCTGCGCTTGCTAGGCAAGCGCTTATTCCACTGAGCTATATCCCCAGCCCCTTTTAATTGGAAATTGAACACAGAGGCTTCACACAGCTGCATCCCCAGCCATTTTTAACATTTCTTTTATTTTGAGCTGAGACCTCACTAAGTCACTGAGTTACCCAGGTTGGACTTGAACTTGCAACCCTGCCTTAGGCTCCCAGAGTGCTGGGGTTATGGGTGTGTGCCAGTGACCACACCTGCTTTTTCTTTATCTTGATGACACCATAGCCTTAAACTCTATTGAAAAGCATATATTTTTTTCACTTATGATTTCTTTTACTCAGAGTTTTTACTTAATTACAAAACAAGTATCCTAAATGTACTTCTCTACCACAATCTGTCTCCACTGATATTGGAATAGTATTATTTAAGTTTAGTTAATTAAAGATTTCATCTTCAACTTTTAAAATTTAATGACTTTTTGTAGCCTTGTCCTGAGAAATAATATGCACTATCTATTGTTGAGCTCACATATATAAACTAATTTCTTAACATAATATCTACATTTACTCATAGAACAACAAAAAACCCTAATTGGACCATATTTTCATACTACACTATGTTTGTAGAATTCCTTTTACTGTGAAAGATAGCTGCTACATTTATGCCAGGGTCTAATTTGCAGAGTAGCTTGTAAATCAGCCACAATAATTTGAAGATGTTTCTGCTGAGTTGAACTTCCTTTAAAACAAGCTCCAAGCCAGGTGTGATGGCTCATACCTGTCGCCCCAGCACTCAGGGAGCTGAGGCAGGAGCAGTGAGTTCAAGCCCAGCATTAACTACAGGAGAAACCTTGTCTCAAAAAAAAAAAAAAAAAATTCAAACAAGCCCTGAAAAGAGGAAAAGAGACTGATTTATTACTTTGGAGGGCAGAAAGAGAAAGATAGCCATGACACCACCCATCCCTCATTCTCTCTCGCTCCAGGTGGGTGGGTGAGGCTGTGATGCCAGTAACCCCTTGGGCTTTGACTTAGCTGAGCGTGGACTCTGTTTTAAGATGCTTGGCTTGTTTTTGGAGAGAAAGCTGTGAAAGAGCAGGGTGGATTTAGTTCTCAGAATATCATCTAAACAAACCAGATGTGCAGTGTAGCAATTCTTCCTCCAGAGAAGGGCTCAGTGGTCTCACACTGCACCCTTTTTCACCTCTCAGCCTCCTGCACTGGCCAAGAAGTTGGTCCATCTAAAAAAGCCTCGCACATCCTCTTGGCTAATCCCTAAACCCATTCAGAGCCCCTAGTTTTTATTTGTTGAACTGCATGTGAAGATATTTGGGGTGTATTACAGGTAATTCTTAAGAATCAGAAAAGTCTGCCAGCTAGGCCACTATGACACAAAAGAAGGTTCTGAAATTCACAACAAATTTTAAACCAAACACACTATCAGAAACTTATGCTTTTAGTTTTGGCTTCTCTGTGTTCTTGTAAAGACAGGTTACTTCAAGGTCTCACTATATAGTACAGAATGGACTGGAATTCAGTAAGTAGCTCAGGCTGCCCTCAAACCTGGGATCTTCTTGGTTCAGCCTCCCAAGTGCTAGCATTATAGGTGTGCACATCTTCCTCAGCAAAAAGCTATTCTTATATCAAACCTGGGAGAGGCTGGGGTGTATCTCGGTAGTAGAGCATTTGCCTGGCACACATGAGGCCCTGCACCACAAATAAACAAACAAAAAATCTAGGAGAAATAAAAGAATTGTGTGACGAATGAAGGAAGAGGAGGGAAGGGGGAAGTAAAAAAGAATTAAGATTCGTTTTGTGCATGTACCAGCCCCCACCTTAATCGCAGTCATTAGTTACTGCAAAGGTGTACTACAAAAATTTAAAAAGAGAATTTTTTACTGCCTCAAGAAAAATGACAGGTAAGGAAAATAAAAGATACTTCTTATCATATAGGAAGATTTCAATGCAAATCAATTTTATTTATTGAATGTTAATTACATTAGCATGTACACTGCCTTGGCATCCTGGCAACTGATACTTTTTAAAAACAAGTTCTTGAGTGAGTGGCCCACCACCTTCTATCCTCACACAAGCAGCTCTGTTTTATCTAACTTGGTTCTTAAAAGGTCATTATCAAAAGCCAGGCTTGGCCCCCACTCTGGGGGCCTGAGGAGAGATGATCCAAAGTTTGAGCCCAGCCCGGGCAACTTGGTGACTTCACAAGACTTCATCTCAGAAAAAGATGAGAGGATGTAGTGCAGTGCAAAGGTCCTGGGTTCAGTCCCTGGTACTGCACCTCAATGAATGAATGAATAAAACCTACTATCCAAACAACTACCTCTTGTGAATTAAAAAGATGAATTATTTTAAATACTAAGGTGTCACGTTTAGAAACATCTAACAGACGGTGTTAAACACACAGGTGTGTCCTTTCCTCGGAGAATGTATACAGAGATAGCCAAGTCTGTAGTTAGTATGTTGCATGGTAGCTGCAAGTGTGACCTCCAGAGTCAGACCCTGTGAGCATGAACTCAACTCTGTCACTCATTAGTTGGGAGATTTTGGACAATCTTTGTGCATCAGTTTCGTCATCTATAAAATGAAAACAGTGATACCTACCTCGTGGATGTTTATGAGGTTATACATAGCATTCTGTTAATGCATGTAAAGTGATTAGAGGAGTGACTGGAATAGAGTAAGCATTTACTAAATTTTAATATTGAGTTGTACTGTTTGGTTCTGCTCTTAAATTCTTTGTAGCAATGAAGTGCACTAAATTTTTAATGATGTATCAATTCCGAGACTGTAAAAAATACAGACTACAGTTTTGGAAACTTAAAAGTGGCTCCTAAAATCATCTGTCTTGTGGAATCTTTGTGGTTTACATTAAAGCAGAGATTCAAATCCTTCCAGCTAGAATCTGTAGCTGTAATTTTATAGTCAAGACTAAGTGTGTTTAAACAAGAACTTTAATTTTTGCTTCTGCTATTGTTCATTCACCTTTTCTTTCTTCCTTTTCCTACTGGTACAACATTTTTCAATGAGTAAATTTTGAGTTCTAGTGAGAGTAAAGAGCACTGGGCTAAATGCTGTACACGATGAATTTTAAGACTATGTAGGCCATTGTAGCAATCTTAGTATCATGCAAAATACTGATAATAAAGAAAACATGTTCCATAATGTAAATAACTGAGTATTTGACTCAATTCTACTTAAAAAGTCAAAACCCCATGACTGTGGATTACACCAGTTTTGTTTCCCTGGTTTCCTTGATCTTCCAGTCATGAAGAGGAACACTCCTGCTTCAGAGGACAGGAGAGGCCCTGCTGCTCCCGCTGGGCCTGGGTAGAATGGGGGACGTGCCCTAGGCTGGAGCCTCGCTGTCAGGTCTCTGGGAGTTAGACAGCTGCTAAATGTCATGTCTTAAAGGGTTATGGGTGGCTCCGTCTCTCCAGATTATCTGCTGCATTAACCGACGCCTCCTCTTAAATGATGTTAAAAAGGTGATTGAAATATACCAAGAATGCTCACATTTTACAGCAAACTGATTACAGTAAAACACACATTGCTACAAGTGATAGGATAAATGTGTTTTCATACTACATTTGATCTTAGCCAAAAGGCCGAGAAGCGATAAATGTTTTGAAACAAGGGAAAACATTTTGAGTATTTTGAAGGTGGTTCATGGGACTGTCTTTTACTGTAACAAATTTTTCATCAATGAATTGACTATATTTTTTCATCTTCCTTGTCAGATAAGAGCATTACAACATGTCTTCAGCCACCATCGCTGGATTTGGCATCATGTGGCTTCTGGCTCTTCCCCAAATAGAAATGACCAGAAAAGGCAAACATTTTTAATTGTTTTGAGATACTGAGACAAACACAGCAGTGCAACCAAAGCCAGTCATGACAGAGGCTTCTAGAGCCACTTCAGAAAGAGGCGAAAAGGCGGAGACAAATGTGCCCTGAGCAAGGGGAAATAATGGCAATGTGTCTTGTACTCTAAATGTTTTTAAAAATTTAAACATTCACCATATATTTTGATCATACCTCAGAACCCTTCTACTCAATTGACACTTTCCCACTATGACTCGGACTTGCCCTTGTAATAAAATGGTAATGTATCTGCCACTGGTTCTTGTGAGTGATTTGGAATATACTTACTGTAGGCAGCTGTCAAGCCCAGAAAATCAGACACACTTTAAGGACTGAAAATCAACCCCTCACCCACCCATGTCATACCTGTGTATCTGGAAGTTACTTTTAACAAACCATAAGGTAATTTTGACACCAAGTGAAGAAAAAACAAAATTCCAGGTGTGATATAAGTATTGTGTCAACCAGGTCCTGCTGCTCCCAACCTGACCCTGCTGACCAAGCTGAGGTTGGCCTCCTGCAGAATCCTGCCCAGCCCAGTGCCAATGAGAACCAGATCTCAGCCCATTCTTTCTCCAGAATAGGGGAGACATCAGGAAATAGTTTATTATTTCCATTCCAAGCACCTAGCCCAATGCTTGACCCTCTGCCTGGATATAAAGAGCTTTCAGCAAATATTGATTGAATGAGGAGATAGGCTGCCATCTCCCCAACAGATGGACTCCTGAGGGACATAGCCTTCAGAGGGTCCTTACATGCATTATCCTGTCGCTTTATCTACCCTCACTATGGGGGGTGACCAGCCCAGGTGCTCCTTATGGATCCGGGCAACCATTTGTCCCTGCCTCCCTCCGAAGTCCTCAAGAAGCACTGCAGTGTAGTCTGCCGCATCAGTTGATAGTCAGGGGAGGGGAGCCAAAGGGAGCCAGGTCTTCTTACCTGGGTCCTACAGTTCCTTTTCTCTAAGACAGGGCCTCTTTCACTGGTAGCTTACATTGTCCAGGAGTCTCATGATTAACAACCGTGAGTCCTATTTCTGAGACTCTCCCTGTTCCTAAGGCTTCATACTGCTCCCTGATTCGTCTTACAGACACTTTTGCAGCATCTTCTCTACATTGTCTCAGGAATGATGCTTTTTGATATAACTCATTTTACTCTTGTCTGTTTTGCAGTTGAAGCTCAAGTATGAAATCAACATTAACATAATTTTGTTACAGATTTGCTAAAAGCTACAAGGATTTGATTTTTCTTGATTCATTTCTTTTTAGTTTTCAACAAGCCTATCTTCTTTTCTGAAAGGAATTGAAATTACCCCCACCTCCTTAGATGAAATCCTTTAGTTCTCATTTGATTTTATGGGTTATCCCTCAACTTAGGGGGCTGATTTTGCTATGTTTTTAAAATTTATTTAATGAAAAAATAAAGCAAATTTTGCTGATCTTGCTAAGTATTTTTCATTGATTTTTTATTTTATAAAAAATTGCAACAAAAATGTTTTACACCCATATTTCTAATCAGACCTTTCTTTCTTTCTTTTCTCTTTCTTTCTTTCTTTCTTTTCTTTCTTTCTTTCTTTCTTTCTTTCTTTTTCTTCCTTCCTTCCTTCCTTCCTTTCTTTTCTTTTCTTTTCTTTTCTTTCTCTCTTTCTTTCCTTCTCCCTCTTTTTCTCTTTTTTAAGTTCTGGTGGTTGAACCCAGGCCCTTTTCCCTGAGCTACATCTCAAATCTGTTTTTGTTTTTTATTTTGAGACAAGTTCTTGCTAAGTTGCTGAGGCTGGTCTTGAACTTGTGATCCTTCTTCTCAGCACCCCAGACTGCAGGAATTAACCCTTTTTTTCTATTCCTACTTTTGCCATATCAATTAAGGCTTTTCATGGCCCTTATCTCAGTAACAACAATACCTCTTACAAGTACTACTTACTTACCATGGCAGTTTATACTGACTCTGATCCTTATTATTATTTTACTCTAGGTTTTTTTTTAATTTAAATATTTATAACATATTTTGATCATACTTCAGAACCCTTGCTCTCCACTGGTGCTTTCCCACTATAGCTTGGATTTGCCCTTGTAAAAGTGTTGATGTATCTGCTACTGCTTCTCCTGAGTGATTTGAAATACTCTTAGGTTAGACAATTGTTAAGACATGGTTTAGGAAAAGATGGCTTCACCCTAATTGCCAGTTTCCCCATCTGTAAAGTGGATACATTAGCACATTAGCACTATTATAATGTTGTTACAAATGTAAACAATATCCTAGGTGCCCCTATGCACCTAAACAAAAAAATCATAGGAGTTCTACCCTCCCCTAGATATTTTTGAGAAACTCATAACATAGATTAACTCTACTTTTACTGAATGTACTATGCCAATCACTGGTCTACATTCTGGAAACAATTTCAACAAAGATAAGCAAACAGACCAAGATACTGCATCCAGGCCATTTATATTCTATGATAGGAAAAGAGATGATTAAAAAAGAAGGAACAAAAAAAGTCACAGAACACAAAATGGCCTTAAAAGCTATAGAAAGGTGGAGTAGATGATACCAAAGAGTAGGACGGGGAGGCATCTTCAGTTTTATATGAGGTTATCAAGGTCTTATTGGAAAAATGTTTTCAGCCAGACATTTTCATGCCATGAGTGGTCAAATCACAGTTGTACTCTTAAATCAGTGCTGTCAACAAGTACTGAGATAGTCTGTTTAGCTAGTATCATAATGCTTGTTCTTACAGCTCCACTGTGAACTACAAGTCCAAACTCCAGTGTGAAGTCCTGTGTGATTCCCCCGGTCAATGATGCTTTTGAAAAACAGGAAGTACAGAGTGCATTTTTTCAGCATCAGTGCTCAAGGTAAAGTGTTATGACAGAATTAACTGAAATCATCCTCTAGTGCCTTGCTGCAAGTTGGAAGAAAACTTTTCCTTCTCTCACAGCTGGCCCCATGGTTCTAGTTTTGCGGGAACTGAGGCTGTGATGACCCCTGGCATGACTGTCAGCATAGTCTTTCAAAGCAAAAAAGGGAAAGCTCTTTTCCTGTGCTACATGTGGCTACCCACCTGGTGATAGGCCCGGGACCATTGCAGAGTTTCATAAAATGGCTCTTTCTGTTACACAGAAGGCCTTTGTTTCTTGCTGGGGAGACACTTCCAGGGAAGCTGGATTCGATCTATGACAGCCAGACTGGTCATGTTTCAGTCTCAACATTGCAGTTGCCTTCCTCAAAAGACTGCCCTGTCTGGGAGACCCTGTCTTCTCTCTCCCTTTCCAACAATCCATCCAGCTAGAAATTTCCTTAGACATATCTGTGTAGGACTAAAACCCTACAGAAACAAAAATTTATGCCCCTTTCCAGTAAAATTCTCAGCCTCCTTATAAATTAAGGGAAGAAATATTGTCTTACTCTTCCCCACAGGTATATCTGTCTGAATTCTGGCTCCATGAGGACTTTGTGTTGCATAAGAAATGGAAACTATCTTAAAGTTACTGGTGTAATTCTCCTATTTAGTAGATGCTTAGAAATTGATAACTACTATAAATACATGGGTAGTGGCTTAATGGGATAAATTTATTCTTCATAATTTCTGGTTTTTTAAAAACTGTTTTATAAAAGTATATATTATATAGTTAGTAACAAATTCTTTAACAACTAAAAAAAACCCTCTTAACACATATTGTTTTCTTCCTCTCTTTTTCATCTATACTTCTCAGATGAGTAGTCTTACAGTCACAATTTCCACTTCCTCAACCTGCTTCTATCTGTTTTCTGCCCCAACCATTCCTTTAAAATTGCTCTCACCAAAGTCACCAGCCACTTCCTAGTGTCATGACCCCAGGAGTAGGTACGTGGGCCTGGAAATGGAAGGCACACTTAGGTAAGTGACAACTCGGAGAGAGTGGATTTGAATAAGAAACAACAAGAACACAAGATAATCAGACCATTTCTTCCAGGTTGAGAATGATTCAGAACCGAAGTTGAATCAAAACACTCACCTTTTCCCAAGAATGAAGCAGTCCATTTAAAAGCCAACTCACCTAAGTTGAAGAGAGAATCCAGAAGCAAGCCAACTCTAGTCACACATAAACTGAAAAACTACAGTAGTCCCAGAAGGAAGAATGTGCAAGGAGATGGAAGTCAGAAGTAATTCCAAATTCATCAAGTTACCAGGTGAATTTGACTGGGTGGTCCTGGGAATATTTGATGTGAAGTCCTAACTAACAAAGTTATTTCTTTCAGAGATAAGAGATGGGCTCCCAGGAGCACTCCTATACTGGATATGTCAACACAGTGCCTGCCACACCCAACTTCCTCTTCTAGATGAAACTACCCCACCCACAGCCCCCTGCTCAAGAAGCAGAGCTAGATTGTTCTTTACCTAGGGATGGCTTCTGACTAGACCAGGAATTTGGCCCTGATATTAGGGCTGCCTCTCCATAGACCACAAAAAGATGGATTAATTCAATCAGATTCTCTCCTTCTTGGATCTGAGTTAGGAAACATGGGTATAAAGAAGCAGTTAGCCATTGAAATGGGAGCTGAAATTATAACATACATTAGGGTGGGACTGTGGTGGGACTATAGAGGGTTATGGCAAAGCAAAGCTATGAAGGAGCAGAACACTGTGATAAGAAGGCAGGATTTATGAAGCAGTAGCAATTATGGGGGAGAGAAAATGCACGAAGTGCAAACAGAACTTGTTAGTGTGAATAAGACCAAAGTAAACAAATAGCAGGCTGGTGGGACATGCCTGCAATCCCAGCACTGGGGTGAGGGGCAGACGGATTGCTTCAAATTCAATGCCAGCCTGAATTGCATAGCAAGACCCTGTCTCAAAAACACCAAAACAACCAAAGGAAACATAGAGGAGCAGAGAAATTGTGCACTAGTGTCATGTAGATCATGTCATCTGGCTCTACTCAAATTCACTTGTCTGCCACTCAGAAGTATCTGCATTAGTTAACTCTGCGCTCTTAATTTGGCCAACCCCAACTAGCTGGATGTCCATGCTAATGTTTATTAGGCACCTGCCATGAGCTAGGCACTCTTCTAGGTGTCTAGGATTTAACAGCAAAGTATTTATAGGAAACTCATCCTTTCAGGTAGAATCTATTTCAAAGGGTCCAATTAAAACAACTCTTGCTCTCATTCTTTTCCATTGTCCTCTGGTGAACCATGGTGTCATGATGAGTCTGTTTCCTCTCGAGAGTATAGTTTGTGTTTATCCCCTGTAGTGGATTGGTAACTGGTGGTCAGTTTATAACCTCCAGTTGAACTGAGTAAGCATGGTGCTGGGTGTGGGAGGCCCTCCTGGGGATTGTAATACAGGACACATACTTTATGTGAGGCAGCATAAGAGGCAGAACTGGAGAAGGAAAAACATAAGAGGCAGAACTGGAGAAGGATAAGTTAAGGCTGTTGGGAGCGGAGGAAGGCTGTTGGGGCTGGTGGAAGCTGTTAGTTGTTTTGGAGGAGCTCGTCATGCTGGCTTTCCTGATGAACTTGGCTGTTTTCATCTTTTGAGGAGCTGGGGGCCTTGTTGGTGCTGAGAATGACTTTGGTTCACTTTCGGGGAGCTCTGGTCCTCACTTTGAGCATCACTTTCTGGCTCTAGAGGGGAAGACAGTGGGTTACTGGTCTCCAGAAGAAGCTTGCTGCATTGGCTTCCCTGATGGGAACTCAGCCATCTTGATTATTGGAGGAGCTCAGGACCTCACTGTTGCTGAGTATGGCTGTGGTAACTTTTGTGGGAGCTCTGATTCTTCTGAGCCTTGCTTCCTGGCTCCAGTGTAGATCCCTCAGCCTGCTAGCACAGGTCCTTCATCCTGCTGGCACAGACTTTCTAGATTCCACCACTGACCTTTGGGCTTCCAGGGCAGATCCATGAAACAGGCTTGCATGAGACATTGTTGTGAGCTCTGGGCCTCCAGTTGGATTCATGGGAAGCATTGTTATGAGCTCTAGGTCTTCAGTTGGACTCATGTAGGGCACTGTCACGGGATCCAGGCCGTCAGCTGAATTCCTTGGTCTTAGTGTGTGGAGAGATTTCCTGCACTCTCTTGTATATCATTCTTTGGCTGACTATTATAAATAATCATATAAAGTATGTGTCCTGTATTCTACTGTTCCCCTTGCAAAATAAGCCCTAAACCAACACATTCCCCCCTCTTTACTGGAGAGGATAGTTAGAGAATTAGAAAAGAACAGAAGCTGGGAGATTAGGCATGGAGAGATCAGCAGAAGTAGGATCATGGCAGCAAAGATGCTGAGTGCTCACTCTTAAAATTAACATAAAATTTGGCCTTAACATTTATATATGTGACCTTTGGCATAGTTTTCTCAGGTATAAATTGGAGAATAAAATAATACTCTTGTCACTGAGAGAACTAAGTAAAAAATATACAAAGAATTTAGTGTTGTACGTAGCCCATAGTAAGTGTTTGATAGGTATTAGCTGTTGTTACTGATGTTATTATTACTAGGAATCCTCCAGCTTACACATTATTTGGTAGAATGAATGTGCTTAGGGGAGAATAAAATGGTATTCTGTACTCAAACCTTCTTTCCAAATGTTACTGCCAGCCAGAAAATGGCACACTCATGAAAGTTCTTCTAAATAGCATATACCTTTCAAGGTACTATCTAGATACAGGAGTACCAATACTACTGAGAAGACAAGGTACAAGAAAATGGTCAGAATGAAAACTATTGTCCCATAGAAAGAGGTTCTGGAAGGAAAGTAATGCAAGTGTTCCTCATGCATTCTCTTGTCACCTGTCTGGGGGAGGTGGGAAGGTGCATGTAGACTTGATAGGCCCGAACTGGAGCACAGCGAGGTCTCTGGTTGGACAGTAAGACTTTAAAAGACCATAGCAGTGGCCAGAGTGGCCAGAGATAGGATGCAGGGAGGGAAGCTGTTCCCTCCAGTATAGACATGACTGGGCCAGAAAGCAGGCCAGAGTCCTACAGGTATGCATCAGAAGTCATAGCTGCCCTTCAGGAAGCCCAGGTTAGCTTTGCTTCAGGTCCAGTTGTTTTGGTGGTAGTGCACCAGAACACGTTTGTCAGAGAAGGCCTCATACTGTTTTATGGTTGCAAAATGGGCAGAAGGCGGGACTGAGGTTGCATTCAAGCCTTCCTACCAGAAATGTACACAACCATCCTCCTACTCCTATAAAGGCCTGCTAGGTACTTTATACTGCTCCAAGTTACCACCAAAGAGGATCTGGGTTAGGGCCATGTGCAAATGTTGGAAATACTCATACATCATTTGAACAGAAAGACTGTGAAATACTCATGCCAAAATCTTTTGAAGGTGAGTCTGCCACTCCTTGTAGTCAGGCTTCAAGGGCAGAAAATTGCTCTGTGATTCTGCCTGTTGGGTATGTAGCTCCTGGAGCAGCCAAGGCAGAGTGTGAGCTGAGCTTCTAGGTGAGGCAGGCTGAAGCAACTCATGCATTAGACTCTCTAGGGCTTAAAGACATCTTTGACAGCAAGCTTTTCCCCTTTGCAGGCAGAAATATTGAAGGGCAAGACAGGGCCTTTTCTGGGTGGGGATGGTGTGGGCGGCACTAGTCTCCACAATGTGAGGCTGCCTAGAGTTGGCCCACTACTTAATAGGACAACTCTAGAGCTGGAAGTGCCTAAATTTAAATCTCAATTTTAATTTCCTAGTAATTTTTTTGTATCTGGGTGACTGTAGAGGAATTAATTTATCTCTCCGTGTTTCAATTTGTCCACCTATAAATCAGCAATAGTAACAGTACGTATTTGTTAGGGTTATTATGAATACTAAATTAGCTAACATAGGTGAATCCTTAGAGCAATTTCTGGAACACAGTAAAGGGTGTCTTGGGTTGCTTGAACACAGTGTCAACCTCAACCCATCAGGGACACTTCCTTGTTTTAGGAGGTTATTACTGGGGCAGTTACACAGACAGAACAAAGTGTTATGAAGTGTGGCTTGGAATGTCTAAGTGTCCTCAAGCGACCAGGTATCTCTTCTTCCAGAACTGTGGACACCTGTCTACACTAAACCAGGACCACATATTTCTTTCTAAGAATTGTTTCGGAGGTGATTATCCTTCAGATAACCCAGGATTGCCAGTACTAGAGTATTATGGAGGCGTAGCTAGACTGTGTGTGTGTGTGTGTGTGTGTGTGTGAGAAGGTGTTCATTAGGACAGTGTTTACAAAGAGCAAAAAGCAGCCCCCAGAAAGTCAGGCAGAATACTGATCATTTGGTGCTCCGGGGGTCAAACAGTATCAAGGCATCCACACACTGTCTCCACACTTCTAGAAAGCCACTTTTCACCCCATTTCCCGAATGCAGTTGACAGGAGGCAAATGAGGTTATAGGCACTCAGATCAGATCTCATGGTCCCCACAGCTGGCCCAGGAACATGGAGAACAAGAGAATCAAGATCCTGTAGTCCTAGCAGAGGACTCCCCAGCTGTACAATTTTCTTCTTCACAAAATACTCCAGTACTTTCTGGAGAAGCGGAGGCCCAGTGCATCCTAAGGTTTATAAATTTCTACCAAGGCCCAAATTATTTTATTCACACAGCATTACCAAATAAAATTTAGGACAACTAATTAATTTGAATGTCAGACAAACAATAAATGTCCTACTACTAGTATATCCTAAATATTGTATGGCATATGCTTACGCTAAAGAGTTTTTGATATCTGAAATTCAAATTTAACTGATGTCTTCAACTCATAATAGCCAAATCTTGAAAGTGGCCATTGGTCTATCAACAGATAAATGGATAAAGAAAATGTGGTATATACAAGTAATACAGTACTAGTCAGCTATAAGAAAGGATAAAGTAGAAATCTGTAGGAAAATCAATGCATCTTGAGTCCATAATGCTAAGTGAAATAAATCAGATGCAGAAGGTTACATATAACATGGTTCCTCTTATATAATAAAACCAAATTATAAAGGACTTAAGGAGCAAGATATAAAATAGATGATGGGAAGCAGAGAGGCAGACTTTGTGGAGATGGAAAGGGGAACTGGGAATGGGAGGAGAAGAGGAAGTCAGATATGATTAAGATACAATAAGTAAATGTGCCAATTCCCTGAGGTGAATGTAATTATTAGGTACTGTAAACACATACTAATGAAAATGGGAAGTTAGAAAAAAATGAACTGGAGTCTTGCATTTTTCTTTTCTAAATCTAGTAACCCTCACTGGGGGTGCGGCCATGGGAGGGGGATGTATGGGTACAGCCTCCAACTGAACACAATCACAGAGACACTAAGGATCCTGGCACCCTCACTTCACAGGGGCTCTATAATACTAGTTCATTCAGTTCAGCTTGCTAAGCATGAGGCAGGTCTAGGTATCTACTACTATAGTGCCAGAGCTGGTTATTTGTCATACAGCAAGAGCACTGGCTTGTGGGTCCATCAGGGTTTTGAAAATCTCAGTGGTACCCATGGTATAGGTTTCCAGGCCATAGCTGAGCTACTGTCCAGCATGTTCCTTTTCCAGCAGCAATAAGAAGTTCCATTTACTCCTATATGCAAGAAGACTTCTTATTCCCAGATGTAAACCTCGAATTTAGCAGCTGGATTTAAAAGAGTGGTAACTGGGCAGATCCACCTGCAGACGGAGAGCTTGTGCTTGACATCAGGCATTGTAAAGGTTGATAAGGTCTGACAGGTAAGCTGTGATCTCAAAGCAGCAGCCGCTTCTTCAGCAATTTGTCTCTCATTTGAACAGGTACAATAACCACCACTTGAGACCACGACTGCCCATTCTGAGGCTGAGTTGCAGAGAAATGCTAGAGACAACAGCTTTGTAGGTTGAGGTACAGTGCCCAACCCCACTCTTTCAAGGTGAAGATTTATAGTAACCAAATTTTAAAATGAGGTGTAAATCTGGACTTCTTAAGCTAAAAGAACAGTCCAGAACCTAACATAAGTAACCATACAAATGGATTCTGCAAGCCAGATCAGCAGACCCAGACACAAAGGTCCACTTAAATAGGTGAAAGCATCAAAGCAATCTCAGCCAGGTGTGGTGGCATATACCTGCAATCACAGCCCTCTGAAAGGCAGAGGCAGAAGGATCATAAATTTGAGCACAGCCTACGTAGCTAAACAACTTGGTAAGGCCCCATCTCAAAATAAATATATATATATATATATAAAAGGGCTGGAGATACAGTTTAGTGACAAGGCCTTGTGTTCAATCCCTAGTCTCTCTCTCTCTCTCTCTCTCTCTCTCACACACACACACACACACACACACACACACACACACACTAAAACAAATAAAATATCAATGCAGTCTCAGGAGTCAAAATTCAAAGACTGTGAAGCAGCAACAGACTGATGTTTTCATGCTAGCATGTGACAAGCCATTTCTGTAGTCCCAGGTCTTGAGTAGAGGATGGGGATGGTTGTAGTTGTTCCCCTGATGTCAGAGACACTTGCTGTCAGGACAGACCTGTCAGCACCAGTGACCATTTCTCAGCTCTGCCCCTAGAGTCCTCTGCCGCCTCTGACTATGGAGACCACACTACACACTTGACTTCTGAGATTGACACTCTAGTGTCTCCCTACCTGTTCATTTGTTTTCTTTAATTTCTCTTTCTTTTCTTCTTCATCTTTAAATATTTGCATTCTTAAGGGTCCTGCCCTGGCCCATTGCTCTCCTCTTGTTTCTATCCGTGGTGCCTCATTTGCTTGATAGCTCCCCTAATGGCAGCAGAAGTGGTTAAAATGCGGGTTGTGGAGACAGAGAACTTGGATCCTGTTTCACAACTTCCTAGGTGAGAGATGTAGGCCATTTTTTTCTTTTTAAACTTCTCTAGGCTTCATTTCCTCACCTACCAAATGAGGATAAATAATACCAACTTGCTTATAGGGTTACTATGAGACCTAAGTTAGAAAATATGTATACACCAATACAATACAATACAACCAATACAATCTACATAGTAATTGTTGCTACTGAAATGCTGTTGGACCTCAGGTCTTTTTTTTTTTTTTTTTTTTTTTTGAGACAGGGTCTCACTGTGTAGTTCAGGCTGGCCTTGAACTCACTCTGTAGCCCAGGCTGGCTTCAAACTTGCAGTGATCTTCCTGAGTGCTGGGATCACAGGCATATAAACCACAGGTCTTCATTCCCAGCTCAGCACTCTCTCATCAACTTTACCCATATATCCAGCTGTCTGATGCCTTTTCCATGTGGCTGTTCCCAAGACATCTCATACTCATTGCGCCAAAAAAAAGTGTCTTTCTGCTTCTCAACCTCCTTTTCCTTTTCTGCTTCTTGCCTCAACTGTTGGTACCCTCAGTCAGCGATCACCCAGCTAGGGTCTGAGAAGCTGCCTGAATATCTGTCTTTCCTTGACTTTATTAGCACCCAGCCCTGCTGGCCATCAAATCAGTCATCACAATCCAATAATTTCCCCTCTTTTCCTCTTTTTCTTTATACTCTTCCTTCCTGTCTTGACAAAAATTTCTTGAAAAGGTAATGAATGATTCAAGGCCAAGTCCTGGCTCTGAGGGTCATGACTTTGATGGCAAAGATAGACTCCTTTAGACAGCCTGTACTGGTTTCCTGAATATTTTCTGCCTGTGCCAGTGGGGCTTATAGAAGGAATTTGAAATGTGTCTTGGCCATTCACTGTCACTTGCTAATAGAGTGTGAGCATATGTGATTTGTGCCAAATCCAGTTCTGAGCAGAACTGGGAAGAGCCATCTGATCTTTCCTCCTTTGCTCTTTTCCCGCACTTTGACACTTCCAGGTCTCAAGCAGGGCCTATTCCTTGGGTCTGAATCACAAATGCATGAAATAGCAGCTACTTCATGATGTACACAGTTTGAACAAAGGATAAATCTCTTTAGTTACTAGAATATGGGGGCTGTTTGCTATTGCATCACAACCTAGCTAACACTGACTGACACAACATTCATGTAGCCTTTAGGTGAATGAAGAGTATTACGGAAATCAGCAAGCCAGGCTGATGCAAGGCAGTGTTGGCCAACAAAGGGAGAAAGCTCCATGTGTCACCAGACACTCCACACAGGTAAAGGTACCGACATTGTTCTTCTGGTCAAAGTTCTGTTTGGCAAAGTAAATTTTCACCAATTTGAAGATTTGAGTTTCCAAAAGAGGACAAGAAAAACAAGTCTTAGAACTCTGTTTGTAACATAATAGTAAAATAAAAAGCAGACTACACAGAGAGGGATATCAGAGATTCATAGAGTTGCATGTGGAAAGGAAGTGGCATTGCTGTGAGCTTCTGACCTACTTCAACATATTGGAAGAAATGTCAGCAATTTGGATCTTGGTAACATAATTTGACAGAAAAACAGTTTCCATTTTGTAACTGTATCACGAGCCCTAACTCAGTCAGGCCATTTCTAGAGCATACATCTCCTTTGCTTAGTAATGACAGCCACTCCATCAACGTCAGTAAAACAAACAATCACGTATATTGAACTGTGTTTGTGTATCAGTTGATCAGTGTTAAACAGGGTATTGCTTCGCAATTCTATGTGACAAAATTGGGACTAACAGTATGCCTCAGCTGGGTGTGGTGGTGCTTGCCTATAATCTCAGCACTCAAGAGGCTGAGGCAGGAGGGCTGCTGTGAGTTTGAGGCCAGCCTAGGCTACAAAGGGAGTTCAAGGCCAGCCTGAACTGCACAGAGTTCCTGTCTCAAAAAAGCAAAAAATATACATCAAGACTGAAGTCTCAACTCATTACTAATACGCAATAGGAAAGAAATTTTATTTATTTCTTTATTTTTTGTCTTGTTTTGAGACAGGGTTTTGCTATGTAATTCTGACTGGCCTTGAACTCACTTTGTAGCCAAGGCTGGCCTCAAACTCACAGTGATCCTCCTGCCTCAGCCTCCTGAGTGCTGGGATTGCAGGAATGTGCCACCACACCTGGCTACTATTAAACCAATTTTAAACCCCAGTGTATAAACATTTTGGGTCAGATAATTCTTTCTTGAAGGATGGTCCTGGGCATTAGAAGAAGTTTAGCAGCATTCCTGGCCTGACCCACTAGATGCCAGTAGCACCTGCACAATTGTAACAATCAAAAATGTCTCCAATCGTTGGACAAAGTCCAGGGGTGACTTCTTGCCCTAAAAAACAAGCTAGTGCGTAAGAAATTAGATTCTGTCTCATAATAAATTGAAGACATATTTGAATAGGTATGTCTTTTGGTTTTCTAACTAGTTCAGGAAGTTAGCTTCTCCCTTTGCTTATAAATTAATCCAACCCTGTTCCAATTCTTAGTAACAGCTATTGATTGAGTGTGTATTGTGGAGTCAGCCGGGGCTGGAATCCTGACTCTGCCATTCATTTGCTGTGTAACTAGGGGTAAGTTTCTCTACTTCTCTGTTTTCTATCTGTGCAATGAAATAATGACGGCATGGATGGAAGAATACAAAGTTGTTTCGAGACTTCGGTGACTCAATACACATAAGGTGTTTAGAACTGAGCCTAGGATGTGGAAAGAAGTCAGTAGAAGCTTGCTGCTATTTCCAAACCTTACAACAACTGGATGGCATGTTAGGCATTATTACCCGCCTTTTTTTACATGTAAAAGCAAATATTCAGGAACATTAAGCCTAGAATCATAGAACTGCTAAGTCCTTTGGCTGGCAAGAGGAAGACTCATGATTCAGATTCTAAGCCTAAATGTTTCTCACTACAGCCCAGGCTTTGACGGAGAACAGGCTAAACCTGGGAGAAAGAGTTCTCTTTTAGGTATTAAAAATTAGGATACATTCCCTTGGTTTGCTGTGCTTGCAAGGGCTTAATGCAAAGACCCACTGAACAGGAGGCAGAAAACCGACCTTTACCTCTAACTGGCTGTGCAAATCTAGGCAAGACTCTCAAACATCCTGAGGCTGTTTACTCATCTGCAAAATGGACACACAAAACACCTGCTGTGTGATCTTCACAGATGGTAGTCAGAGTCATGTGAGAAAATGCATGCAGCAGAGCACCATTGAACTGCAAAATCTCAGTGATTACAAGATTAGAAAGGTAATGCCCTGCTCTCAGCAAGTTGTCAGGATGGTATGGCTAATGCCTCTCAATTACTTGGCCATATCCTACTTTTCCTGAAAAAGCAGGTTTTCCTGGACCCCACGTGGTCTCCACATACACACTTAATAGCCCACAAGGGTGGGGACTCAGACTGCTCCCCCTGGGTCTTGAGTGGGCAATCTGTGAGGTGACCCTAACTTGGAAGAGACAGCTGCGGCTTATCTGTAGTTACTCAACAGTCCAGACAGATGAGGTGTCCGTGGTGACCTTCCTGCCTCAGTGAGTGTGGGAACTCAGGGCTTCCCAGAGCCAGGGAGTGGGAACATAAACAATATGGCCCCTGCTGGAGCTTGGGCATCTCCTCCTTCGGCACTGCCCTAACCAGGGAGCATCAGGGAGATCACCCAGGGATCGCTGCCCCAGCTACAGACAGAACAGAGCCTGGCTCTCGGGTGCCAGAGTTGCTCTCACCTCCCAGCACAATTCTGACTCCCCCAAGGGTCGGTGCTTCCTGCCAAAAGTCCCAACACCAGCACCTTTACTCCAAAAGGATGGAGTCAGAAATATATCATCCTGCTGGAAAACTCTTCCCCTCCAACTGTTTATACTCCTGGACTGCTTCAGTGGCCAGACTCCACTGGACAGCAGGACTTCCCCACCTCTTCCTAGCTAAGGACAGTAGACTAAACAAGAGGAGGTTTGGGCAAAGCCCCTAGTTGTCAGTCACCTTTCCTGTGTCTGCAGGAGGCTTGGGAAGCTCAGAGCGCCAGGAGCACCTGTGTCAGTAAGGTTCAGATGGGGGCTCAAGGACTTGGGGACAGTGTCCTTGAAGAAGAGATGTTGGGGTTAAGCTCAGAAGCATGAGCATTACTCAGATGGAGAGGCTGGGAATTAGGTGAAGACAGACAAGATGGGAGAGAATATTATCTGTGAAGGTGCTGAAGGGAGACAGAACATTTGAGGAAGCAGAAATGAATAATACAGCTGCTTGCGGTGTATGGCTGGGCCTCACCCTGTCCCCTGAGCTCTGCTTTGTCCCTGAACACTTTTGCCTACCTACCCACCATAAAATCTGTCACATTACTCTTCCTTTGGGTCTCTACTTTTTTCCTTCCATAACTGCAACTTCAGTGGATCACTGCTTAAAATCGGTCGGCACCTGGATTCTGGGATTCTGAACTGAACTATACCTCACCGTTCAACCTAAGCAAGTGACTTAGCTTCTCCGATTTGTGGTTTCTCATCAGTTATATGGGTCAATAACTGTGTTCACAGTAACATTGAATGAGTGTCTACTCTATGCCAGAGCCCAGTGCTAGGTGCTTTTTATTGTTTATCACATTTAATCCTCAAGGATTTCCTACCCTTCCCTAAGGGTTCTTGAGAAGTCTAGGCATGACATTCATCATAGATGTGCTTTGTAACCACCCAGGGCTAATGCACAAAATGAAACAATATTGCCACCATGTTTCCCAAATATGCATTTAATGAACGAATTCGAGGGTTAAATACCACAACACATAACATAATGAGCCTCAGAATTTTTGTCCATCTCCTACTAAATGATCAAGTAAAAAGCAGTAGCAAGAATAAAAAATGTAAAAAAAAAAAAGAATGAAAAATGTTACCATCACCACACTAAACTGATTGCAAGCAGCGCCAAACTAGGGAAGGAAAGGGCCATAGATGTGACTGAACCTACGAAGATTTGATATGATGACTTCCATTGTGATGCAGATAACAGAGGGAAAGCTCAGAATCAGCTCAGGAAGAAACACTGAGTTCATCTCAAACTCCTTGTCTACCAAGGGTAAGGGCCAGCATACACTCAGAATAGAAGTCAAAGTTAGAGCTGAATCAGAGGATTTTATGCTTGATAATCTCCCTAAGATGTGTCTGCCCACTTTCCATCACTTTATCACAATGTTCCCACTCCAAACTCTAATCTGAGAAATTATTTATACATGATATATGTACTGTTACAAAAATAGCATGCTGGTAAAGTGTCAGTTTGCAAAACTACAAATAACATGCACTTGTGAGTTTGTGGGCATGTATGTATGTTGGCGTATGTGTTTTTGTGGTGTGAGAGTCTTTCTACACTCACACTTGTATACTTGCAATAGATAGCACTTGTTAGCTCCCATTAAATCAGCCAAATGTGGGAGGAGAACTGACACCAACAGCAAATGGGGTGGAAAGGGAATCACTGTGGTTTGATGTGCACATATCAGATAAGAAGCAGTGAATAACAGCTATAAAGAAAGACAGTTTTGGGGACTTTGTAGGCAAGTGGTCAAAACTGGAGTCCATACTCATAAGTGAAATAAATCAGCGATACATGTGCAGGCAACGTATTGTATCACTGGTGTAAGAACCTGAGCGTGGGAATATAAACTAAGAGACATGAAGGAAATCTGTTCAAAAACAAAGAACAGATGAGACGAGGGAAAGGAGAAAAGAAAGAGACAAAAATGTATGTATGTATATATGAATATACATATATGCAGGAGGGCTAACATGGTTCTACTGTTGTATTATATCACTTAATGCTAAGGAATAATTGATGAGGGTTATTTGATCAATACTGTATGTCTGTATGTGTAATCCTGAACACACACTTCAAAGATATCAATATGCAAAGCAGCAACTATTGGTGGTTTTTTTGTTGTTGTTGTTGTTTGCCTGTTTTGTTTTCGGTCTTTGGATTTTTGGTTTTTGTGTTTTTCTGTTGTTGAGAGGATTAATTGTCTGACCAATTTTGCATTTCTGTATATGGGTTCATATATTTACACTTCGAAGATATCAATGGATAAAGCAATAACCACTGTTGAGACCATGTCACCTTGTCTGTAGATCAGTTGTGATTGTACTATTTTTTATGCTAATTGGTGTCTGTTTGTTAATATGTTTTTGTACTTTTATTTAAAAAAAAAAAAAAAAGAAGCAGTGAATAAGACAGTGGGCTGAAAATGACCTAAGAACAGGCACTTCCTACAGGTTATATTCCCTGTGAATGATTGAGATAACCTTTGTCCAAACTCCTTTAAAGTATCTTGAATTAAAACAAAAAAAGGTACCTTGAACTTTAGCATCCACTTCCTCCTCACAATATTAGGTACTATAATCTGGAAGCCTAGTGCATGTACTGCTCCCAAATAATCCAGGTTCTATCAGAGTCTGCCACTCAGCAGCTGAGCAATGCTGGGCAAGTCATACTGTCTCTAAGCCTCTGAGTTTCCACCTGTCACAAAGAAGACTGTAGCTGCCTCAGGTGGCTCTGATGAAGGGAAATGAAATGTGGCAAGTGACTTGCATTCGCTATTTTACAAGTGACTAGTTGGTATTTTATGGGTGACAAAACAGATGCCCAGACAAATTAACCCCGATGTGTCTCCTTAGCTGGTTGCTCATAGTGCCAGAGAAACAACTAGGCATCTATTTGGCCTGGGACGACTCTTTAATCCGTGTGGAGCTCCCATCCCACACTGAAGCAATTTTTCTTGCATCTTCCCTTAAATTTGCATTTAATTCACACATTAGCAAATTCAGAGTTCCAATGTAGAGGCTTATATAGGACTTGCTGGAAAATCAGACCTGAGGTAAACCTAGGAGACCTGAACAATTATGTATGAGGAAAAAAATATGCTGTCACACCCCCGTCAGTTGTAGACACGTGGGTTATTTACTCTTCAGATTGATGTGAAACACTTTGGGTCCTTCACTGGCAATCCTCCGCTATTTCCCTCCAGCACTAGTGGCTGTATGCTCGGGCTTGGTAACGCAAAGCCAGAAAAGTCAATCTGCCTCTGACACCGCTTACTCCACGCCAGCCTCCCCCTCCTCTTTTATTTCTTCCCCTCCAGCTTTAGAAAACTTGAGGCAGATGCACATTCCACGCTGTCTACTATAGGCCCCACCCTTTTCTTTTTTTGATACTGGGAATTGAAACAAGGGTCTTCTCTAAACTAACAACCTTGGGCCTTTTCTTAATTTTTTATTTTGAGACAGAGCCTTGCTAAGTTGCTAAATTTCCTAGGCTGTGTTCAAATTTGAGATCCTTCCGCTTCCCAGGGTGCTGGAATTATAGACATGTACCACCACACCTGGCTGTAGGTCCTATTTTTTTAATTAAAATAAAAATAATAAAAAAATTGAAAATATAAAACAACATACAGACAGGTGGACACCAGGAGTCAGGTAGCCAGAAACTTTAATTAAGGGATGACACTGGTTAACTGTAGGCCTGAAGGCAAGCTAGACTGTCCTCCAGGCTTAGGTCTTTATCTGTAAAATAAGAAAAAGAACCAGAGTATTTATGGACTGTCTGTTTTGCTAAATGCCTTCAATCATGTCAGTTTATTTAACCCTTAAGGAAGGAGCTTTCCTAGATAAGAACACTTATCTGCATTATGGAAATGAGAAAACAGGAGCACAGAGGTTGTCGCCCAAGGCCACACAGTTAGCAAGGAGGAACCTGAGTTGAAATTTGAATTTGGGGCCATCTGATTCCGAATCTTACTGTCTGTATGAGTCATCCAGTTCAATGCACTATAACAACAGTGTGATTTCCTACCCTAATACTAGGCTCTTCGGCAGGCGCAGTTCATTGATAGTGGCTGAGTTTGCCACAGTGAGCCATCCCTTAGAGTCTCTGGGAGAGGCCCTCAAGGGTTTGCCTCATGCCTTATTTCACCATTACATGAGCCATACACCCTGTATTAGAAGTAATTTTACTGCCATCAATTGAAATCTAATAGTTGACTTCATTTTAAATGTTCCTTTCAGTAAGAAAAAAATTGGAAGCCTTTCCCATATTCTTACTATGAAGTTAAATGGTTATATAATAGACTTTACCTCCAATTATTTAAGATCATCACGACTGGCAAAACCAAAGCTATTTTACGTGAGTTAGAGCAGGGCACAGTACAAAGTCACAGGACAGGGAGAAACCAGCCACTCACCACTGTCAAAGGGATTCGTCCTCCCTTTTTTTCTCGGGTGCATCCGAAGTTGGACTTGATAGAAATTTAATGCATCTCAGTGATAGCTCAACTATACATGGCTGGAAGAGGAAAGTACTTTGCCACGGACCCTACTCCACAGAGAACAAAGAATACTCTGTGTCACTTATTCCTTCACATTGTAGTTTTACTCTCTGAAGGTAAAGACAATATTTTATTTGCTTTTACATCTTTAGGCTAACCCAATGCCCAGCACATAATAGCTACTCAAACAAAACAAATGAACAGCATAAAGCAAACCAGTCAGAAAGATATTAGGAGAACCTAGACTACCCCTGGATTAAACATTACTGGTAATTTAAATCTGCCTTAATCATGAGCTGTTGTCTCCTCAGACCAGTGACAGTATTTTACTCATCTTCTGTTTCCTAGGATTTAGCGTCAGGTAATAGGAGCTCAAGATTTTCTATGGCATTGAATGTCCTTATAGTAACAACATCCTAGAAAATGATATCATAGAGGGTGAAAAAAGCTAAGCAATGTGAAGATGAGTGCAGAAGAACAATGGCAATGTTCACACGATCAACTTGGCAATGGCAAAAGGCAATGATACTCTTGAGAAGGAATGATGCTACTCTTGGTAAAACTAAATCAGAAGTTGTCCAGGGAACGATTGCTACCATGAAGGCCAAAAGTAGGATCCACTGAGAGCGGCCCATTAAGAAGACTGATTCCCCAGTGATCCACTCAGGTCTGTCCCCACCATTCCCTAATGGGTCTGAACCCAAAATATCACCGTTCTCCAAGATCAGTTTTATTTTTCCCCATGTTCTTATGTAAATTCACTTCCTGGGTACATGAGACTCAGGATGAATTCCAGCATTCCTCCTGCCCCCCCCCTCCCTAACAGTGAAGTCTGTCTGAGAGAGTTGAATTCACCACACCCAGAACTCTTCTCCCTACCCATCCTCCAAATGACAGCCCAGTTAGGCACCCTGACATGTCGTTCCCTGTACTGTGACATAGCTGTAAACTTTTTTCTATTAGAAGAAAAACAGATGCTTCAGTCTTTAGTGCGACGCCCCCGTGGTTAAGAGGGCATCCTGTTATGTAAGAAGTTTAGCAGTGGGAGGACAGAGGATTTAGTGACACTCCATAGATTTCTGCTCGGGAGTCAACTTGACTCAAAGTTGGCAGAAATAGGAACGTATTAATGGCTTTCATAAGAAGTGAGTAAGGTTGGTTTAAAGTCTGGAGGGAGCAATGTCCTAAATAGATGAATAAGACAGACAGGAAATATTCTTAAATGGAGCAATAATGTGGGAAACATTTGGATGAGATAACTAAAACAAAATTTAAAGCTGCAAAGTACCCTAAAGTCCACGTGGAAGGAAGGTTTGGAGAGATAACAACTAATGTTATCCACTGAGCACTCTTCTCAGCTCTTAAATTGATTATTCAGTCTTCACAAGTCTATGAGGTAGGTATTAGTATTAGTCCTATTTACAGGTTAGGAAATGGAGACACAAAACTCTAGAGCTACCTGCTGAAGGCTACATAGCAACTAAGAGGTAAAGAGAGTTGGAATGTGAAGTAAACCATGGTCTATAGCAACATTTACTCGGGTATTACGTGTTTGGCAGTTTACCTTAGTGTGACTCCAGGAGTCTTAAAGAGCTATTTGAGTTAGGGGAGAAAAGCCCCGCCACATCCCTTCTATGGTCAACATATATATTATTTATTTTGTGAAGGATGGGACACAATGTTTTATCCCATATTTTTATACAAATTCTCCCTGTAAAATGTGTATCTGCGCACTGTGTATGTAAGTGGTATGCTATTTCTATACTCAAATACAACTTACTAGCATCTTCAAAATCATGCAGTCAGGTCTTGTTCTTATCTCTAACTTCTTAGCATGCTTTCCATTAGTTATTCCTAAGAGGATATTAGTAATTTTGCAGTTTACAGATGGCAAAAATGGTTAGGAAGAGGTCAATGGTTTGATCAAGTTCACAGACCAAGTTAGCAACATTTGGATTAAACTGGGATCAATAACCTCTGTCCTGCCTTGTCCGGAGAGGGTCTGTCTATCCCAGGGACTGGGCTGCATTCCAAATTGGGTCATCTGTTGTGTGCTGCCTGTCTGAAATTCCCCTTGTGGTTTTGCTCACATCTGGTGTTTTTCACTTCTCTTTCTAAACACGTGCTTTGATCCTGTTGCTGCTGCAGCAGAAAGATGTCCATGGCCCCAAGGAGCACAGCCAATCCAGGGAGAGATGAAAGATGCTCCTCTGAATGGGAGCTCTGCAAATAAACAGTGGCACAGCTTCACTGTGCCATACTTGAAGCATTTCCCAGAAATCCCCAACCTTAATATTTTCTACACAGTCTCCCAACAGACCTCTAATGTGCCTAGACTCCCAACCCCCCAGCTCTTCTCAGATGCCCGTCAGGTTTGAAGTCTTCCTCCTGTTGTTCTTTTTGGTGATTGGTGATTTGGTGATTTAAAGTGGAGTGCAAGAGTGGCAAATGCCTCCCGTAAGAGTTCTGTGGTCCTAGTTCTCTGTCAGTCCACTCACACTGAGTGGAGCACTATGTGTATATACTTCCATGTGCTTTCTACAATGAGTTTTCCTGTTTTGCTTATTTTAGCAAACTTTGCTATTCAGCTCTTCCTTACCTTATCATAGTAATTCTGTTTCTCAATTATAAAGTATTTTTCATTATATTAAAAATTTAAGGAAATAGAGAATAAGAAAAAATTCCCACAATTCTAGCACTCTACCACCCCCTTTATTACTTTTCTTAGGTATTTCCTTAGCAGTCCTATTTTCCTTGTATGTGTATATTTTTTGTTTTACTTATTTATATTTACATAGTTAAAATTATAATTTACATGAAAATTTTTGTATCCTCATTATTTAATATTGTAAGTATTTCCTGGTGCTATGGTTTGGGTAGGGCCTCAGCATCCTGCAAGCTGTCATGTATTGACATTTAATCTGCAGTATAACTGCTAAGAGGATGGAAATTTAATCCCATTATAGGGTTTAAAGGTGGAGTCTTTGGGAGGGCTAGATAAAGTCATTAGGGTGGAACCTCATTATTAATCCTGGCAGTTTAAGAAGAGACGGATAAGAAAATATGACAGACACACCTGTGCCCACCCCCTGCCGGGCCCGGCTGTGCCTGCTCCGCACACGCAGGGAGGCCAGCGCTGGGTGTGGCCCCTTGACCTTGCATCTCCAGAACCAAACCCCAAAACGAACTTTGCTTTATAACTTGAGAACATCGCTTTATAACTTAAAAAGTTCATCTTTATATATTATAATTTAAAATGGATTAATATGCCCATGCTGCTGTATAATCTTGCAGACGTGGGCTTGGTGGCACCCCAGGCCCTGTGAGGGCTCTAAGCTGTGAACCAGGTCTCCCACAGGGCTTGGTGGACCTGCTCAGGGCCCAGCAGCTGGTGGCGGAGCTGTAGGTGGAGATGATGGCCTGTGTGTGCAACAGAATGATCAACGTTTGCCACCGGAAGTGGAGGATGAGCTGTCCAAGGGAGAGTCCATGTGCCTGAACACCCACCAGCGCATGGACAAGAAGCTGACCGAGCTGTCCATGCAAGATGGGGAGCTAATGAAGAGGGTACAGCAGAGGTCTGGCTGTACCCTCTGGGTGTCTGAGTGTGGCAGGTCACACACTGGCATGTGGCTGAGGATATATATATGTGTGCGTATATATATTAAATGCACTTTTGATGCCTAAAAAATCTTGCAGATGTGAAATTAGGAATAAAAGCAGATGTAGATTTTGACACAGCGAGTGGGTAAAGGGCATCTGTGAACTCCCATAAAGTTTAATATGAAGTCACAAATAATTAAATACAAAATTTCAAGATAGTTTATTTTCCCTATCAAATCAGAGGCAAGGCTATGTTCTGTTACCATCTACCTAAATATGTCTAGGAAAGAACAGCCTCTCACAGGTAGGGCCTGAAGGAGAAATGCTGGCAGACACTCTTCCCTGGGAAGGACATCTTCCTGTGGGCCATGGAAGATGATAAGGAAGCTACACTGCTCACTCCGGTTCCCAGAGGCTTCCAAAGAAGAAATGGAGAACCAGCAGTGCTTTCTTACCGTTAGAGGGACTTGCTTGGCTTTCTAGTTACATTTTCCACTTTGTCTTGGTCCCTCTTTCCTTTTCAGTTGCCCCATCAGACCCTCACCCCAAACTAAGAAATGTTTCTCAAGGCAGATGTGGTGGTGCACACCTCTCATCCAAGCACTCAGGAGGCTGAGGCAGGAGGATCAGGAGGAGTTCAAGACCAGTCTGGGCTACATAGTGAGTTCAAGGCCAGCCTGAACTACACTGTGAGGAACCCATCTCAAGGCCAGCCTGAACTACACTGTGAGGAACCCATCTCAAAAACACCCCCCAAAAGAAATGTTTCCCAAATGGCTTAAGTTGTCCGCATTTAGCCAATCTTCCTCCAATCAAACTTGAGACTACTCTTACTTTTTTCACTAACCCTCCCAAACCCAGGATGTCCCTCCAGCTCCTTTCTGCCATCTCAAATCTCCACATGCACCCTTCACACACGGAGGTTGCTGCTGAGCAGTGTCTACACACCCTGTGTCGCAGCAGCAGTGGAGCCCAGTGATGCCCAGAAGAGCAGGTTCCACGTCCTGCTTCGCTTCTCTGGAGCTACTCTGCCTCCTCTAAGGAAACCAGCAGACCTATTATACATCAGGTGCTTTAATCTTTAGCATAGAGACTGAAATGGCTATTCTGAAATTACATTTAAGGAAACAGAGGACTAGAGGCTATATATATAATATGTAATATTGTAGATATGTAAAAAGAACTGAGAAAAAGCCACAGGTACAGAGAAAAGCATAGATCAAAATTACTTGTTACCCACGCTACCAAAATAATCAGTTTTTTTTTTTTTTTGGTTTTGTGACACAGGGTCTCACTATGCAGTCCAGACTGACCTGAACTCACTATGGCTGGCCTTGAACTGGAAGAGACCCTCCTGCCTCAGCCTACCAGGTGCTAGGATCACAGGTGTGCCTGACCATACCTGGGAAAAGAATCACTCTGAATTTTTTTCTTTTCCATTTTTGGGGAGGAGAAAGCAGTACTGGGAATTGGACAGAGGGCCTTTGCACTGAACTACATTCTCAGTCCTTTTTATTTTTATTGTTTTAACTTTGAGACAGGATCCTACTGAATTGCCCAGGCTAGGCTCAAACTTACCACCTTTTTATCTCATCTTCCCAGAGTGCAGGGATTACAGTTGTCTACTACTAAACTAGCTTTTAAAACATAATTCTTTTTTTTGGAGACAGGATCTTGCTTTGTTTTTTCTTTTTTCTGTTGTTGTTTTTTGTTGTTGTTGTTTAGTTTTAGTTTATTGAGATGGGGTCTTACTGTGCAGTTCAGGCTGCGCTTGTACTCATAATGTAGCCCAGGCTGGCCTGGAACTCACAGCTATCCTCCTGCCTTAGCCTCCTGAGTGCTGGGATTACAGGCATGCACCATCATACCTGGCCTCTTTTTTTTTTAACGGGGTCTCTCCAAGTAGTTCAGCTTGCCCTTGAACTTGTTTTGTAGCCCAGGCTGGCCTTGAACTCATGGTGCTCATCTTGCTTAGCCTCTCGAGGGCTGAAATTATAGGCATGGGCCACCATGACCAGCTAGGATTTCACTTTGTAGTTCAGGCTGGCTTTGAACTGACTGTGTAGCCTGAGCTGGCCTGGAACTTGGAATCCTCTGCCTAAATTTCCTGAGTGCTGCGATTACAGGCATGTACCACAAGGCCAGCAGAAGGAAAAAAGCATATATATTTTCTTTAGTTCTCTGTGTGTGTGTTTAAATGGATAACCCATAGTATATGAAGTAGTTTTCTTTATAAAATTGGTATTATATTATTTCTACTTTTCTCTAGAGTTCCCTAACGAAGTACCACAGCTAAATGACTTAGGCAGCAGAATTTATTGTGTAATGGTTCTCTAGAAGCCAGAAGTCTGAGATCAAGGGGCTGGAGGATTAGCTCCTTGTGAGGTCTGTGAGAGACAATCTGTTCCTGGCCTCTCTCCTCACCTGGTGATTTGCTGGAAGTCTTGGCAGTTGCCCCCTTCTGCTGCATGATCTCTACCTGCATCTTCCTGTGCTGTTTCCCTGTACAGATGTCTGTCTTCTTACAAGGTCCACAGTCACAACAGAATAGGGGCCACTCTATTCCATAAAGAGCACATTTTAAGTGGACTAATCATATCTACAGTGACCCTGTTTCCACTGAGGTCATGTTATGAGGTACTGGGTGTTAGGACTTCAATATAAGAATTCTTGGGGGGAGAGAGCCCATACAAATCTCTTTATGCAACATTGCATTTTTAACCTACTATTCTTTATGAACGTTTCCCAGAGTAGGTAGCTTTGGTGGGACACATGAATTAGATTATGCATATGAGCACAGGGAGAGAAGGCCTGAGTAGGGACCAGTACGGCGTGGAGCAGTCCAAAATCTAGGGGTGGGGGGAAGAGCACACAGAAAGGGGAAGGAGAGCTGTCAGAACACTGGCCATCACTAGGGTTTTCTGTGAGCTCCTCAGAAACAGGTCAGAGAGGAACTGCTGGGCCTGCCAGTCTCCACTATGGCCCCAGTTCCCACCCACGAATCATCATCCAGCTTGGGATGTGTCCTGGAAGGAGGCCACAAGAGAACCCACTGAAAGAGACAGGAGGAAATGAGTGTAAGTGAAGTTTGGAAGGTCACTATATTAGATTTCTCAACTTAGAAACTGATGTAAATGATAATTAGGATGTGTTTTCAAATCCCACCGCCAACACTCATTTTTAATAAAGATTTTAGTCTTTAGAATAGTTTTAAATGCACACCAAAACTGAGCAGAAGGCACAGAGATTTCCGTACACCTTCTACTGTACATATGCACAGCCTCCCCTGCACCAGCAGCCCCCACAGAGCGGTACCTTTGCTACAGCTGATGAACCTCACAGTCATCTGAAGCTCATGGCTTACACCAGTGTGCACTCGCTGTCATATATCCACTGGACTTAGACAAGTGCATAGTGATATGGATCCACCATTATAGTGTCACAGGTCAGCTTCACCACCCTAAAAACCTTTTGTGCTTTGCCTGTTCATCCCTCCCTGCTCCTGTCTCCTGGAAACCATTCATCCTCTTACCGTCTCCATGTTCTGCCTCTTCCAGAGTGTCATGCAGTTGGAATCCTACACTGGGTAGCCTTTTCAGGTTGGCTTCTTTCTAGTAACATGCATCAGAGATTGTTCCACATCCTTTCATGGCCTGCTAGCTACCCTCACCCATTTTCCTGTGAGGTCTTGGGCATATTACTCGGTCTCATTTTAAGTTTCAGTTTCATCTGAAAATGGATCTGACAACAGGACCTGCACATAAGGTTACTGTGAGACTAAAACTGAGGTGACATATGTAAAGTACTTAGTGCAGTGCCTGGCATGATAAAAGCACTTTATTCAACAAATATTTCATATCTAGTGTTTCAAGGACTGCACTGAGTGCTGAATACACAATGCTATAAATCTGACAGTGTTCCTGTCTTCAAGGACCTAATATTTAGAAAAGAAAGATACTTATGCAAAAGAAAACCCCACAATACAATTAAAGTTTAGACTTTAAACCGTATGAATAATTCAAACGAAAAGAAAAAACTACTCCTATAATAGAAAGATGAGGAAACCAATTTAGTTTGGTGGAATGGGAAATCCCCCTCCCCAAGAAGTCTTTTAGGGGGAGCCACCTGACAAGTGAGGCAACACTGAGCGCTGAGAGTTGAGCAGGAAGAGCTGGATGAAGGGCCCTCGCAGGTGGCAGGAGAACTCTTCCAGTCAGAAAGAACAGGTCCTAAGGTGATGAGCTCAGTGCCTGAGAGGAACTGAAACATCAGTGTGACTGGAGAGCAGCGAACTAGGGGAACAGGGCATGAAGGAGGCTGGAGACAGGCAGACAGCAGACCGTGCAGAGGGCCCAGGCAACTCAGCAGATGCTTGTTCTTTAGAGAAGAGGAGGGGAAAGGGCAACCAAAAAATAAGAAGGAAAAAAGAAAGAAAGAAAACAAAAGAAACAGAAAGAACAGGAAAGAAGAGTGGCAGAGAAGGGAAGTGTTGGGAGCAGTGGTTTAAGCGAGGCAGACAGAGAGAGAGAATTAAGTTTCAAAAGTCACTGGCTGAGAAGTTGACAAGGGTGAGGTCTTAGCAGATCCAACTGATTTAGCAAGTAAAAAGTCCTTAAAAATTTTTTTTGCATTTAAAAAAAATTTATTGGTGCATTTTAGATATGCATAATGATAACATTCATCACAGGGAATTTGTACCTGTACATGACTTGTCTTGCTAGTAAGAAGCCCTTTGAGATCTCGGAGACATCTTTCAACGTGATAGCCAAAGCGAAAGCTACACTGCAAGGGGGTCAGAAGCAGTATGTGTTGAGGAAGTAAAGGAAGAGGAGGAAGTTAGCAAATGTTCTTTTCAGAACTGCTACTGAGACGAAGGAAAAGAGAAAGTTGGGTGAAGCTAAAGGGAGATTCTTTTTTCACTTTAGTTTGGGATTTTTGAGCACTTTTCTAAACTGAGAAGGACAGAGTGGGTAGAAGTTGCAACCAGAAAGAGAAAGTAGGGCTGATTTTGCCCTGGAGGAGACTTCGTTCTGATTCACTTCGCCTGCAGTTAGAAACTGATAGGTTCTGTTGTCTTGCTAGAACCATAGATCTAAACAATGCAGTTTTGATCACAGACGGTTAATCCAAGGACTGTACAAAGCATTTCCACCTTTAAAAAAAACTACAAATAAGTCATACAGTATTTGAAATTATTTTAAGACAATAGGCATGTAGTATAAATTTTAAAGTGAATTTATGAATGGATCAAAAACTTCATATCCAGATACAGTTAAGAATTTATTCCACTGACACTTAAGTGCTGTTAACAGCCCCTTTAATATAATCCTGATTTTAGTTTTGCATTTGATGGAACCTTTTCTTTGTAGTTACTTTGGAGTTTTTTCTTCAAGTTAAAACTCTATTAAGAGAGGCCCAGGTTTCAGGTAAATTTTTCATCAACAGTTCTTTTAAAGGCTTTTACATCTAAATTTCCCAGCTGCTCATATCTTTTTTCTTCTGCCTCAACAGGAGATGGAAAGACAATCACCCTGCTGGGTGGATGGACTCACGGAACAAGAAAGTTTCATTTTTACCTTCCCAGGCTCCTTATCAGCTAGGAACAATAAACATTTTCCATTTCACCTCCTCCCTTTTTCGTGAAGTAGCAGAAAAAGAAAAAGACAGATTGCTGATTTTTACTAAGTTATACAAAATTAAGTAGTCGAAAGAGTCAAGTAATGTTTTTACATTACTAACTACAAAAAATAGCAGTTCCTCATTCCATCCTCTATTTCCCCATCCTCAGTGGAAATCACTTTCAATGCTTTAATTTTTGTAATCAATATAATCATCATATCTCTGAATAACTCTTTGTTTTTCTTTTCTTTCTTTTTTTTTTTTAACAAAATTTTGCTCTGTAGTCTAAGCCAGGCTTGCACTTACTATGTTGCCTAGGCTAGTCTCCCAGTGATCCTCCTGCTTCAGCCTCCCAATTGCTAATACCTACTTGTTGTTTTTGTTGTTTTGGGTTGGATTTTCTGGTTTTTTAGGCCAAGGTCTTATTGTGCAGTCCAGGCTGGCCCTGAACGTCCTATAAACCCAGGCTGGCCTTCAGCTTTCAAAGCTCCTCCTGTCTCACTCTCCCAAGTGCTGGGATTACAGCTGTGCGCCACCATACTCAGCTCTGAATTATGTTCAGAGCATTTCTCCCCAGTGTCAGAGTCCCAGGGAGGGCTGCTCAACAAATAAGAGAAGACAGACAGCAGGAGCGCTCTAGTATCTCTAGGTAATTTGACAGACTTTCCTTGTTTTTTTGTTTTGTTTCCTTTTCCTTCCAGTCATCATCCTTTCCCCTTCTAGGTTACTCTCCCGACAGAAGAGAACTCCTGTTCTTTGGCCATTGTGGAGAAGGTCAGTCCCCCTGTCAGTGGAGGGAGGATGAGGATGAAGGCAGTGGCTTGGGAACTCTTTGCTTCCTAAACTTTCAACTGATCCTACTATTTTTAGTTGCAACCTCACCCGAACTTCCAGAAGTCCTTGGTTCACCAGTTGCTGAGTGATTGGGTGGACTCTGAATATTCCCCCGCCTAACGCCTGCCACTTACTTTCTCACCTGTTGCCAGAGGACTCAACTTGTTCAGGTCTCTTGATCCACTTACCACTTATTTATTTATTTAGATCCACTTTTTAAAATGACTTTTCTGTTGTCCTTTGCATATTTCTTTCTTGATCTTTGTAAGATCACCCTATAAAAATTCATTTGTTTAAGCCAGATGTGGTGTTGTTAATTTGTAATCTCGGTGTTCTGGAAGGCTGAAGCAGGAGGATCACAGATTCAAACCCAGTCTAGGCAATTTATTGAGATTCTGTCTTAAAATTAAAATGAGCTGGGGTAGTAGCTCAGCGAAGGTCCAGGGTTTATCTTCAGTATCATGCATGTGCACATGTGTGCGTGTGCACGCACACACACAGACACATGCGCACACACACACACACACACACACAGAAGCACAAAAGAAATTCACTGTCTAAATTCTTATCTGCTTACATAAGTATAAAGAAAATCTGGAAAGACAGAAGAAACTAGCAACAGTGCTTACTTACTGACAGGAAGAAAGTGGAACTGGGCCAGTGGGAGACATGGATGAGGGAAACATTGGGTCTGCGCCTCTTTATTTCCTGGCTTTAATATCATGTGAATGTATTACTCAATCAAAACATTACATTTTAGTTGAGTTCCAGGAGGAAATGGAACACAATATATGTGTTGAATCTGCTCTTCGACCAGAAGTCTAAGTATAGTTTTAATCTCGATATTAGCAGCTTCAGTACTGAGGCCCTGTTGAAGCTTCCTGACCCAGAGCCATCCTAGGCGAATAGAGAGCTCTAAGCAAAAATACAGAGAAATTTATCTCCCTGAAATTAAAGATTTACACAAGGCAAAGAACAAAAGTCACATAAAATAAATAAGACCTTAAACCAAGAATAAATTGAGAAAAAAATGCCACAAGTATGATAAAAGGCTAGTTTCAGTTAAACATGGAGTTCTTAGCAAGCAGTTGCCATCAAAGCCAAAATGTGACAGAAAACAGCAAAGGGTCTGAGGAGAACACACAGGTGAATAAATGCAACTGGCTTTTAGACAAGTGCAAAGTGTTCAGCCTCACTCATCAAAAGTGAAAATCGAAGCAATGCAAATTTAAGAAAATCTGATAATATGACTGGTAAGGTAAGGATTTAGAGATAAAAGGGAATCTAAAACATTTCATAGGGTCAAAAATTGCAGTGCAGTTTGGTACTGCTTGTCAAAATCAAGCAGTTACACTCTGACCCAATAACTACATCATCAGACATTTATTCTATGAATTGGTTTGCACTGGCATTAGCATATTTATAAAGGTATTCATTGTATAATTATTTGTAGTAAAAAACTATAAGCAACTCAAACGCTTTTAGTAGTAGCCTGACTACACAGACTATAGTGTACTCATTCAAAGGGCTACTAAGAAGCATTTTAAAAAGGCAGCTATGTATTAATGAAATTATTTCCAACATGTACTAATTCACTTTAAAAGTGAGGTATAGGACAATGTGCATGGAATGACCCTTTTCTGTACATGGTGATTTTAGAAGGTTTTTTTTTTCCTTTTTTTGAGACAGGGCCTTGCTGTGTAGCTCAAGATGGCCTTCAGCCCTCTATAGCTCAAGCTAGCCTCAAACTTGAGGGAGTCCTCCTGCCTCAGCCTCCTGAGTGCTAGGATTATAGGTGTGTGCCTCCACAACCAGCTAACATGTTTTTTTTCTTAAATATATCACTATGTTCATGCACACACAGTATCTCTGGAAGAATACATAAAAAAAACCAGTAACGGCTACTTGAGAAATAGACTAAGAAAAGAAAGGTCAAAAAAGGAAGGAAAAGTATGTATTCCTTTTTAACCAAATACATGTTGGTCTTCTTTTAAAAAATGGCTACATTGGGGTTTTGACTGCAAATAACAGAAGCAAACTCTAGTTAATTTAAGCAGAAGATGAATTTATTAAAGAATATTGAGTAATTTGCAAGTTTTCTGGGAGGGCTGGAGACCCGAGTTTGGAGAGGTGACACAGTCAAAACAAATTCACAAAGATGCCAGTAGCTCACTGCACGGGCACCACTATTGGGATAAGGCATAGTGCAGTTCCTGTGGCTAATGTCTACTGCTAGAATCCATCACCACTGCAGCTTCTGGAAACTGAATGTGGTTATTGCAACTAACACTGCTCCCTACAGAAGAGACCCAGTTGTGTTTGCTATTTGTATCAATTCTTGAGCCAGAGTCTAGCACAGATCCTTCTGCCTACACATAGCTGCAAGGGAGGCTGAGAAAAAGTATCTGGCATTTAGTGCTTCTAAAGTAGGAGGTTGTCTGTGTATCCCATCAGGGCCCATAATGAAGTTGGAGCAGGTAGAGGAGAAAGAGGGAGAGAGGGGGAAAATAGGGAAGACAGAGGGAATTTGACATCAATTTTTACTTTGCTTGGGGTAAAAGTATGAAACTCACATACGACATTTTCTTTCCCTAACTGGGTTTTCTGCATGCAGTATTTTTTAGAATCACAGGACTTCAGATTATAAAGGTCCCTCTACATCATTTACTTCAAAAGCTCAGAGGAGAAAACCAAACTAAAATATGGGGCAACTCCATTTGCCTGGGCTACCCCTGAGAGTTTCAGATGCTCTGAGTCACGCCTCCCTGTATTGCACAGAATGCACAGGTCACACCAGCACTGCAGCAAAGACTCTGGTACAGAGACAAGATGCAAATTTGACACTGGTAGATTCTCTTATTGAAGCAGCTGGTACCAAAACTTTAATGTTTATTTTAAAAAGTTTTATTTTTAACTACTAAAACAATTTATGAAAAACAAAGTATTTAAAGTAAATGGTATAATTCCTGCCCTCATCTCCACTTTTCTTTCTTTTTTTATTTTAAGAATAAAGGAAGAAAACATATTAACAAACAGACATCCATTTACAAAATAGCGTAAGAACAATACGAACAATGCAGAGTTACAGACAAAGTGGTAGGAAATTAACAATGGTTGTTGTATTATGCATTGATATCTTCAAAGTGCTTTCTCATGAAAACAAACAGACATGCAAGATTGATCAGACCAGTAATCATTAACTGTTTCTTTCAGTAAAGCAACTGTTCCCTATTCTGTACATACATACATGCATAATTTCCCCTTCTTTCTTTCTCCTTTCCCACATCCCAGTTACCCATTACTTTTGAGCATTTTCATTTCAATTCACAATGTCTATCATACCTCTTAGTTTTTATTCACTCTTTCAGGTTCTTACACTAGTGAGATAATACATTGCTTACATGTGCAGGTCTGATTTATTTCACTTATGAGTATGGTCTCTAGTTGTGATCATTTATCTATAAAAGCCTCAAGTTTATCTTTCTTTATAGCTGAGTAATATTCCATTATATAAAAGTACCACAATTTTTTTATCCAATCCTCAGTGGATGGATATTTGGGTTGCTTCCACAATTTAGCAATTACAAGTGGTGCCCCTATGAACATGGGTGCACATATATTGCTGTGATACGATGTTTTTAGAGCTTCTGGGAAAATACCCAGAAAGGGAATAGCTGGGTTGAATAGATCTCTAGAATTATTTTTCTGAGGAATCTCCAAACTTATTTCCACAGTGGTTTCACCAGTCTGCATTCCCACCAGCAGTCGGGAAGAGTTCCTACTTTTCCACAGCCTCGCCAGCATTTGTTATTGGTTGATTTCTTAATGATAGCCATTCTTACTGGGGTGAGGTGAAATCTCAGTGTTGTTTTAATTTGCATTTCTCAAACGACTAATGATGTTGAACATTTTTTTATGTATTTATTTTCCATTTGCATTTCTTTATCTGAGAAGTGTGTATTCATCTCAGCTGCCTATTTTTGTATTGGGTCTTTGAATTTGGAGGGGCTAATGTTTTTTAATTCTTTATATGTTCTAGATAGAAGACCTTTGTACAAGGGACAGTCAGCTAAAATTTTTTCTCAATTTACTCTGCTGATGAATTCCTTTAGATGTGCAGAAACTTTTCAGCAGGATGAGATCCCATTTGTTGATTCTTTGAAGTATTTCACAGGCAGTTTGATGTTTGTTCATGAACTCGCTGCCCACCCCTATATCTTCAAGGTTTTTACTCTATCTCTTCCAATGGATTCAGTGTTCCTGTTTTGGCATAAATCATTTTTTTTTTTTTTTGCAGTACTGGGAATTGAACTCAGGACCTTGCACTTGCCAGGCAGGTGCTTATTCCACTGAGCTATATCCCCAGCCCCCAGCGTTTCTGTTTTAATATTGAGATCTGTGATCCATTTTGACTTGAGTTTGGTGCATGGTGACAGACTTGGGTCTATTTTCAGTCTTTGGCAGGTGGCACACCAATTTTTCCAGCACCATTTATTAAAGAGGCTATCGTTCTTCCAGTGAGTTTGTTTGACCCCTTTATCAAAGATTAGGTGGCTGAGTTGCTTGTGGTTGTGTCTGTGTCTTCCAGTCTGTTCCATTGATCTTCTAGTCTGTTTTTTAGCCAGTACCATGTTGATTACAGTAGCTTTCTAGTATAATTTCAGGTGAGGGATTGTAATTCCACCTGACTTGTCCTTGTTGTCCAGGTTGCTTTTGCCATTCTGGATCTCTTCTGGTGCCAGATGAATTTAAGGAATATTTTCTCTAGATCTGTAAGGTATGCTAATGGGAGTTTAATGGGAATTGCATCGAATCTGTACAACAAATTTGGTAGTATGGCCATTTTCACAATGTTGGTTTTTCCCATGAGCAAGGAATGTTTTTCCATTTATTGAAATCCTCTGAAATCTCTTTTTTCAGAGTTTTCATTGAAATAGAAAGTAGTAGTTTTCATTGAATAGATCTTTTACTTCTTTTGTTAGATTGATTTCTAAGTATTTAAATTTCTTGGATGCTATTGTGAAAGGTATGGTTTCCTTAATTTCTCTCTCAGTCTGTTTGTTGTTTGTGTATAGGAATGCAATTGATTTTTGGGTGTTGACTTTGTATGCAACTACACTGCTGAATTTGGCAATTACTTCAAGAAGCCTTCTGGTGGAGCTTTTGGGGTCTTCCATGTAAAGTATCATGTCATCTGCAAATAGTGATAGTTTTACTTCTTCCTTTCCTATCCTTATTCCTTTTATTTCTCTCTCTTGTCTAATTGCTCTGGCTAATGCTTCCAGAACTATGTAGGAGTGGTGACAGTGGACATCCTTGTCTTGTTCCTGATTTTAAAGTATAAGTTTTCAGTTTTTTTCCATTTAGTATTATGTTGGCTGATGGTTTGTCATAGATGGCTTTGATCAGGTTGAGGTAAAGTCCACCTATTCCTATTTTCTGTAGAGTTTTTATCATGAATGCATGTTCAACTTTGCCAAAATCTTTTTCTTCATCTATTGAGATGACCATATGGTTTTTGTCTTTGGCTCTATTGATATGGTTTATTACATTAATTGATTTGCGCATATTGAACCATCCCTGTATTCCTGGAATGAATCTGACTTGGTCATGGTGTATGAATTTCTTGATTTGCTGCATTCTATTTGCTAGTATTTTATTGAGTATCCTTGTATCTATATTAGGGAGATTGGTCTGTAGTTCTCTTTCTTGGTTAGGTCTTTCTCTGGTTTGGGTGTCAGTATAATACTTACCTCCAGAAAGGAGTTAGGGAGAGTTGCTTCCTTTTCAATTTCATTGAAGAGTTTGAGGAGTGCTGGTATTAAATCTCTGAATTTCTTGTAAAATTCTGCTGTGAATCCATCAGGGCCTGGGCTTCTCTTTGTCAGTTTTTAATCACATTTTCAATCTCATTAATTGATATTGGGTTGTTCAGGATTTTTATATCTTCCTGACTCAACCTTGGTAATTCGTACATATCTAGGAATCTGTCCATTTCTTCTGAGTTTTCTATCATATTGGAGTAAAGACTTTCAAAGTAGGAATTAATGATCTTCTGAATTTCTGTAGAATCTGTAGTAATTTCATTGTTTCCATTCCTTATTGCATGAATTTGAGTTCTTTCTTTTTTTAATAAGGTTGGCTAGGGGTTTATCAGTTTTATTTCTTCTTTCAAAGAACTAACTCTTTGATTCATTTTTTTGTAGGGTTTTCTTCATTTCAATTGCATTAATTTCTGCCCTGATCTTTATAATCTCCTGCCTTCTTTGGGCTTTGGGCTTGACTTGTTCTTCTTTTTCTAAAAGTTTGAGGTGCAGCATTATGCTATTTATTTGTTCTCTTTCTGTTTTCCTTATATGTGAGCTCACCACTATAAATTTCCCTCTGAGGACTGCTTTCATTTTTTTTTTTTTTAATTTTTTTTTTTAGGACTGCTTTCATTGCATCCTACAGATTTCGGTAAGTTGTATCTACATTTTCATTTGTTTGTATTTTTTAATCTCTTCTTTAATTTCTTCTGTGACCCACTGATTGTTCAGGATGTTGTTGTTGAATTTCCAAGTGTTTATGGAGTTTTGGGAGTTCCTTTTGTCATTAATTTCCAATTTCATTGCACTGCAGTCAGATAATATGCATGGGATAAGTTCAGTTCTTTTGCATTTAGGTAGGCATGCTCTATGGGCTAGAATGTGGTCTATTTTACAGAGAGCACCATGTGCACCTGAGAAAAATGTGTATTCTGATGTTGTGGGGTGGAACACACTATGTACATCTATGTAGTCCATTTGTTCACAGCTCTGGTTCAAATCTGTTATTTCTCTGCTGATTTTTTTGTCCAGTTGATCTATCTCTTTGAGTCAAAGGGGTATTGAGGTCCCCTATTACAATAGTGTTATTAATTATATGGGTTTTCATGTCCGTTCAGTTTTGTCTTATGTAGTTTGGTGCTCTGATATTTGGTGCATATATGTTTAGGATTGTTATCTCTGCCTCTCTGTTTTCCCCTAACAAGTACGTAGTGACCTTCTTTATCTCTTTTGATTGTTCTTGGTTTGAAGTTTATATTGTCTACAAACATAATAGCCATTCCTGCTTTTTTCTGGGCTCCTGTTGCATTGAGGATTGTTTTCCACCATTTGACTTTCAGTCTATGCAGTTCCTTTTGAGTAAAATGTTTCCTGTATACAGCATATCTGTGGATTTTGTTTCTTAATCCATTCTGCCAGTCTGTTTCTTTTGACTGGTGAATTGAGGCCATTGACAATTATGGATATAACCAATATGTGTTGTCTTGTCCTTCTCATGTTATTTACTTGCTGTTGATTTCTTACTTTTTCTACCTCTTTACTTCCTTACTCTTCTTGAGGGTTCCTTTCTATTGTTGTTCTTGAAATTGCATTCATTTTCTTCTCTGTCTAGAATATCTTTTAGTACTTTTTGTAAGGATGGTTTGGCACTCACGAAATTCTTCAGTTGCTCTTTGTCATGGAAATATTTTATTTCCCCATTAAACTTGAAGGATAGTTTGGTAGGATACATCAGTGTTGGTTGGGAGCTGTTTTGTCTTAGGACCTATAATATTTTGCTCCAAGCTCTTCTCGATTGGATGGTTTGTATTGAGAATTCTGCTGTGATTCTGATGGGCTTTCCTTTATAGGTGACCTATTTCTTTTCTCTAGCAGCTTTTAATATTCTGTTCTTTTGCTGGAGATCTGGAATCTTGATTATTATATGTCTGGGTGTAGTTTTATTACCGTTATAATTAGTAGGAGTTCTGTATGCCTCATCTACTTGTATCTCAGGTTCTGTTTCCATGCTTGGGAAATTTTATGCTATTATTTCTGCAAATATTCTTTTTATGTCATTTGTGTTGCCTCCTGCTGTTTCATTGACTCTTATTAGTCTGACATTATTTCTCTTTGCCTCGTCTTGCAGCTGTTGAATTGATTTTTCCTGGATCCTTGTTGATTTTAAGAGACACTTCCTTTCACAATCACTAGCTGCCATGCTGTCGTCAAGATCTGAAATCCTATCTTTGGCTTCATTCAAATGGTTTTGCAAGCTTTCAGTGGAAGTTTTGATTTTCTGGAAATCTCTTTGAGTCTGTTTCATGCATTCTAATTCATTCCTATATTGCTCATGTAACATTTCTATCCATTGCCTATGTTCATCTATTTTTTTATCTGTTTCTTCTCTAGATATGTGGAGCATATTTTTTCATTATTATTGTCATTTCATTCTTTTTCTGAGAGATTATGTCTGATCTGATCTCTTCTATGGCCTGATGGAGTTGTTTCTTTACTTCCACTGCCATCATTTCAGCAATTTCATATGGGCATTTACCAAGTTCTCCTATGTCTATGTCTCCTGGACTTCTGAATGGGGTGAAGTTCTGAGATTGTGTTTTAGTCCTTTGCCTTGTTATGTTTGATGCTGCAGGCAGAACGCTCAGTCTCCCTCTTCTCTGGCAGTACAGCAAAGGTCGCCAGTGGCCCTAGGTTTCCTGGTGGGCAGGCCTGCCCCTCAGTGTCTGCTGAGATGTGCTGCTTAGGTTGGGGTTTTCCAGTAGATGGTGAAGTGTACCTCGTTCTCCCAGGTCTCAGACACGATCTGTGATGTCAGTTGATAGCAGATGGTTTGTTCCAGCGATCCCTCACAATTCATGGCATGTGTATGACCCAGAATCTGGTTAATCTGGTTGCACTGGTGGCGCAGTCCTGGACCAGTGGTCCTGTGACCTCAGGCAGTTCAGGATACAGGCAAAATCCAGACACAAACTGCAGGGTCAACAGTTTGTGGAACACCTGATTCTATGTCTGCAGTCAGTTCAGGACACACATAGGATCTAGACACAGGTTGCACCAACAGCTATCACAGACTGCCTGTGTGTGCAACGTCCTGGAGGGCAGGGCACAAATGAAGCCCAGACCCGAACTGTGGTCTCACCAGCTCATGGAGCACCCACACCCAAACCTCACTCAGCACTGGGCATGTGCAGGGAGGGCCCATATGTGAACCCAGGTGTCATCTCCACTTATTCTAATACAGTGGGTACCCTTCAGGCTTTTTCCTACGTATGTACATACATTTATACTTCCTTATACATGTATACATAGCATGCATATATTCCTGTTTACTTGCTCTTGCACTCTATGTACCTAACGGGCATAGCTGACCCTTGAAATGGCTACAAAGGAACACATTACTGACCCCACAAGGTGACCAAGTGCCCAAGGAGTGGATGTCATGAGCCATGGAAAGCCTGGGGATAATGCACTAGTTTTTGGTTCAATGACCACTCAAAGTGTAAGTTGCTTCATGTAGAACACTGCCAACTTCATCTACATTCAAGGTTGCTTTGGAACATAAAGGAAACTCCAAATAACCTTTTCCAACTGCATTCGTAGATGAGAAATTTTTCCTGGAGGTACAGGTAAGATTGTACAAGATCACCCAGTCAGAAGAATGAAGTGGAGTTTCTTTCTTCAAGGCCTGTTTTGTTTTGTGTTGTGTTGTGTGCAAATTTCAGAGTTAGAAAGAGGCAGTGCTCAGTTTGAATGACTGCACTTGATTGCTCAGAAGGCTGAGTTCTATGCTATGCTTGTGTCCATGAGTCATTCCTTGAAGTTTTACTCTTACCTTTTCTTTTACCCAGTGCATGCCTTACCTACCATTAACTATATTCTTGGAGTCTATGGATCTTTTCAGTCTTTTCATGGAAATTTACTCTTTACTTCTCAAACACAGCTTTATTATTTGGTCAAGTCTTTAGCCCTTTGCGCAGACCCAAACCGTGGTCTCACCAGCTCATGAAGCACCCACACAATCTCAGAACTCCCCACTCACAAGTGCAAAATTCTGGACAAGACATGGTGTAATATCACATGGATGACAAAAGGAGGGGAAAAACAAACTCAAGTTCATAGCCACCAAATTCATTTAATTAGGGAATGGTTGGTTCTAGATGATGAGATGGGGTAGGGTGCAAATTAGGACAAGTCAAGCAAGGGAGCTTGTTTTCTACAACTTTCCTGTAGATTCTTTTCACTGTGACTATCCATAAAAACAAAACAAAGAAACCAAAGTAAAGCTGGGTGCATGCCTACAATCCCGGCTATGTAGGATGCTGAGGCAGCAAATTCAAGCTTAGCTTGGGCAACTTAGCAACACCCTGTTAAAAAGGGCTAGTGTGTAGCTCAGTGGCACAGTGCTTGCCTTTCATGCTGCTTGTCCTGGGTTCAATTCCAGCACTACAAAACAAAACACTGAGCATACATTCCATCACTGCATATTTACCATAAATTATACATACTCTCCTATACTAATTATTACAATATTGGCAAAGCTATAAAATATTTGCAAATTTTCTGCTCATATCTCAATGTGTCATTTGGGGCACCCACTTTGGAGCCTACTGCTCCTGCCAGGGAATCAGATGGAATCTTCCCAAAATACTGTAACATACAATAGGGTGTGTGGAGTTCGACTATTAAGGAAAGCTAAGCTTTCTTAAAACATCCAGGAAGCATCTGAGGATCTCATATCTATCCCCTGGGTGCAGCATCCCTGGTCTTAGGCCAGAGATTAGAACCAGCCTTGATTTCCTTGGCTGATGTCTGGGCAAAGGCTGCTTGATTATAAGGCTGCACACAGACAGCCTGCCTCACCCCAGAGCCATCCATTTCCTGGCAGCTGGAGCATGTGAGGGCTTAATAAATAACATGCCATCCTGAGATGATGCAAACAAACACACTGACCCCTGGACACCTTTGACTGTCTGCACTCAGTGCTGGGATAGCAAGTGCCCTCACCGTAGAGTTTGGAGGCTGTCCTGAATTGTGCCTGTCCTACTAACCAATTGTATGACTGGAGCCCTTGGTCTCTCTAAGTCTTAATTTTCTCATCTGTAGAAAGGGAACAATAAATGTTTTCCAGGACTATTAAAAATTTCTAACATTTGTGGAATTTTTCACTGTGCTAATAAATGCATTATGTGAATCATCTTGTGAAATCTGCATGATAGTATAATGAGATAAATGCCATGATCCCATTTTGCAGACGTGGAAACCAAGTCTTTGAGTACATAATTTGCTTGTACAAGTTCACACAGCTATGATGTGTAGAGACAGGATGCTTAGGCTTGCTTGCTGGGTTTGTAAGCCCTTGTTCCTCCCACTCCACTTGGTTGTTGACTTCACAATGCTAAATGGAGTAAATAGATAACATGGCCACACAGAACAGAAATGAAACAGAGCACACAAATTAGAAAAGTTACTCCTGTTCTCAAGTCTGTCTCTCTTCATCTCTCTTCTCTTCTCTTCTCTTCTCTGTCTCTCACTCTCACTTTTTGGAAGTTTTCTTACTATGTAGTTAAGGCTGGAACTCACTATGTAGTCAAGCTGGCCTCAAACTCGTGGTAATCCTCCTGCCTCAGCCTTCTGAGAGCTCAAGTCTAAATTAAAAATATAACCGAAAGTGTAAATAAAGACCAAAATGTACAATATTGGGAATTAGAAAAAAAAAATTCAAATGAGAAGGGATCTGGGGAGAGGGGAGAAGAAAAGCAAGGAACAGAAAAGAAGGGAAGAATGGAAACAAGGCTTCTGTAAATAAGGAGGGGAAGAGGGGTTGAAGGGAGGGGAGGGGAATGGGAAAAAGAAGAATCAAAATACATGTATGGGTACAAATTTCTTATGACAAATGTGATCACTATGCAAGCCTAAAATGTACCAATTAACTTGATTAATTAGAAATAAATAAATGTAAAATGTGCTTTTCTATGCATCCCTAAAGGTCCACAGAGTAGGACTTGGTTAGAATGAAAAGTGGAGAAAGACAACTTCGAGTTAATTTCCTTGTTTTTGGTCCCTTGCAATAGTGTACGGTAGTCTGGCAGAGCCCTAGGTCAGGTAGACAGAAAACAGCTCGGCTTCAGACTTGCTTTTCACTTTGGACGCATGATTTAGGCTGCTTTTGTTCATCTCTTAGGGGAATCCCAAAAAGTGAGTTTTAAAAAGTGTTTCTCCCTGACAGTCTGCAAACTTCATTGCAAAATGTTCTGCTATTTGAAGAGTTCGTGTACTCTGGGGAAAGGGCAGGACAGACCCATGTGGACAAGGAGGCAGGCCTCGGGTCAGCTAGGGCTTACTTAAGGCCTGGTGGGGGCAACAGAGAGGGTGGATGGGGACTTAAGCCAGAGCTCTAGTGGGCCGGGCTGGTGATTATAAAGAAGCATTGCAGAGAAAGTTTCTGTTGTGGCTGTTCCCTCTGTTTACTTTGGGCAGTTCTGTCATTTTTTAACTGACCCTTCCCAGATGAGATCGTCAGTTTTCATCTGGTAAAGTCAGGGCCGTGCAACTGCTGAGGTATTTGAGCGCTCTGTTGCTCAGCTGCTGGAAGGAAGCCAGGGCAGCTGACACCTCCATCCCCCACTCCTTTCAGGGAAGTTAAGCCAGTGCTGCAAACTTGCTGACGGTAGCCGGTGGCGGCCTGCAAACCCAAACATCCTCCTTGGTGTAGCAATGTGAAGAAGAGAAAGCCAGAGCGCTTTCCAGAGCAAGAGGGCTGGAGCCGGTTCCCTTCCAGCCATTCGCTCCTGCTCCTGCGCTGCTTAGGCTCCCTGCCATGTGGGTTCAAGGTTACAGTTACAACTGAGAACTGCTGACATCTACTTTTTAGTTGTTACTTAAAAAGCAGAACACATTTTCCTTCATGGCTAAAGATCCATAGTTGATTCAAATGCTAAGGTGGGTAGTATTTGTTTTCCTTTTCACACTTTCTTAAGTTTGAACAATACTTGTGTAGCTAGTGAAGAATCAGAGAAAAGAAAACCTCATCTGCTTAGTACTTTTTCCAAATTCCCCAGTTTCCTGTGGCCTCTAAATACCAAAGAATAGAGCCTTTTATGCCTAGGTTAGAAACAGCTGTCCTGCATGTCTGACTAAGGCTGGGCTCTAGTAGGGTGAACACAGCCGAAGTGGTCTGCCCTTTTGATTTATGGGATTGTAAGCACTGATGGGACTACAGATTACTGAATTCAACTTCTGCATTTTGCCAGTGGGAAGACAGGTCCACAGAGGTCAGCGTATTATCACACAGACTGAAAGGGTCAGGGGTGCTGTGGGACAGGTCCGCTGAGGCCCAGTCCAGCACACTTCACATGCATCCATGCTTGGGAATGACTCGTATATTAAAAAGGTAAATCATAAAAGTGTATCAGCTTTCTATTTGAAACAGCCATCTATTTCCATTTTACAGTTTTTATCCACTGGATATGTATTCCTTAGGAGAAGAAAGAGATTCAATGTTCACAGGACACCTAATATGTGCCAGGTGTTAGCATATAGTTGTCATCTAGTTTTTGCAACAATGTCTAAGGGAGGCATTTTATCTCAGTTTTGTTGATGATAAAACTGAAGGTTGGCGATATTTGCCTAAGTTCGCACAACTCAGAAAATGGTAGGGTCAGGGTTCAAACCAGACCTCTCCCCTCTGCGCTCCCAGATTGAGGGACACCACATCACATAGCTACTGTGCACATCATTCTTTATATTCTCCTCTTCTTTAAAAATTAAGGCCTGGTTTTCATAATTTTTATGTTTATCCATTCCCTTAATAAATACTTATTAAAAACTCCTCTGTACCAGGCACAGTGGAGATACTGAGCATACAGGAGTAGCCCACACATATAAACCCTGTTCTCATAGAACACAGGCTACAGGGAGAAGAGAGACAACAAAATACAAACAAATAAGTCAAAAGAGTGGGAGGGGCAGTGAAGACTAAAGCAAGGAAGGAATGCTGCGGGTCAGGGCTGGGCAAGGCCGGCCCTTCAGAATAGGCTGATTAGGGAAAGTGGCATCTACCACATTTCAACAAAGATCTGAAGATGATGAGGGAGAAACAGATATCTGGGGAAGTCGGAGCCAGGGGAAAGAGTGAGTTCAGAGTCGCCGGGATAGGAGGAGGCCTACACGTCCAAGGGGAGAGTGCAAGAGCAAAAGTGCTATCAGCTGAGGTCAGAGGTAACAGAGACCAGAGGAAGCAGGCCTGAGACGAATAAAAGACTGAACGGGAGAGGGGAGCCACTAAAGCTTTGGAGTAGAAACTGGACACCTTCAAGTTTTATCCAGGTTTATTAAGTGGGCAGAGTAGATGGGTGGGGAACTACGGCAAAAGCAGAAACTACAGTTGGAAGGATACTGCAACAATTTCGGTGAGAGATGATGGCAACTTGGACCTGGGGTAACAGAAAATGCAATGAAAAGTGCTACAATTCAAGGTGTACTTGCACAGTGTAGCCACTCTGATAATCTACATCTTCACATATCATGATATCATAAAACATGCTCCTATTTTGGAGATTTAAATCATTTCAGCTTGTACTATTACAGATAATACTCTCATTTGACATTTATACTAATACCTTTGGCATGTTTTATCTCCTTAGGAAAAACTCCCAGGAGTTGAATTACTAAATCCAATAATGTGGTCACCCTTATGACTCTTGTTTCATAGGGTCACATTACTATATGTAATAGGTGCTGGGGATATAGCTCAGTGGAATAAGCGCCTGCCTGGCAAGCGCAGGGTCCTGAGGTCGATCCCCAGTACCGCAAAAAAAAAAAGGGTAAAAAACCAATTATGACTTACTATATGTAATAGGTTCCACCAGCAGTATGTTAGGGATTTTAATTTTAAGTGCTCCAGAATTATTCCTGTCCCATCCCCAGGACCTATTAACTCTCACTCTCTCTCTCTCTCTCTCTCTCTCTCTCTCTCTCTCTCTCTCTCTCTCTCTCTGGTTTTCTTTTTCTTTTCTTTCTCTTTTCCCTCTTTTTGGGGAACTTACAAAGGGGAGGGCAGCAAAGATGGATGAAGATGAGGCTGTCCTCGGTGAGGTAAGCGATCAGCAGCACTGGGGCAGGGGAGGAATTTCTTCTCTTCTTCCATTCTTTCCCTTGCCCTAGAGCCCTGAGAAAGGGCCAGCTGTTTCCTATGACTGAATGAGGATCTTCTGTAAGAATCAACAAACTCACAATACTACTTAGTGATCTTTATTTTTTTTCCTTTTTCCTTCTGGGGAGATCAATGGACCTTTGCAACATCAATTATCTTTCACAATATCCCCTGGTGCTAGATCAAACTGCCCCGTCCTCAGGACAAACACTCTTCTCACCAGGGCGGACAGTTCACTAAACCTTTTGCTCCTTTATTCCCACCCTTCCCATCTTGCATTAGCGTGGTCCTCTTTTCAAAGGACCTATCGCCCCTTAACGACAAAGTATACCTGCTCCATACTCCTGATCTGATTTTACCCTAGGTGTGAAAGAAAATGTTTCAATTGTTTATTAGAAGTGAGAGCATTCTAACACATGTTAGGATCTAGCTATCATTTTCTGCTTATTCTGTAATTCACATGGAAATGCAAGGGACTCAGAATAGCCAAAAAATTTTTAAGAACAAATTTGGTGGACTCATACCTCCTGGGTTCAAAATGTACTACGAAACAACAGCAGTGAAGACAGTGTGATGCTGACATAGATCAATAGAAGAGAACTGAGAATCATAAACTCTTTTTAACAGTTAGAGTCAACTGTTTTTTTGACAAAGGAGCCAAGACAATTTGATGAGGGAAAAATGACCTTTTCAATTAATTGTGCTGGGAAAAATGAATACAAATTTATACAAAAAAATCAAATGGACTGCTGCTCAATATACAAAAAATAATTCACTACAAGTGTATCATAGACCTAAAAGTAGGAGCCAAAACTATCAAGCTCTTACAAAATATTAAGTCTTTGCAGCTTTCGGTTAGGTAGTATCTTTTGTGATCTTGAGGTGGACAGTGATTTCTTGGATGCAACACCAAAAAAACACAAGTGAAAAAAGAAAAACAGTAGATTCACTAAAATTAAAAACCTTTATGTTTTAAAGAAGACCATCAAGTAAGGGAAAAGATGACTCATAGTTGAAAATCTTATGTCTGATAAGATATATCATATGTCTGATAGGATGGATGCAATATCTTATATTCCATCTAGAATATAAAAAGAAATTCAATAATAAAAACACAAATAATCCTAGTTAAAAATGGGCAACTGGCTTAGAGATGGAGTTCAGTGCTAAGATGCTTGCTTAGCATGCTCCAGGCACTGGGTTTGTTCCCCAGCATCACAAAACTAACAAATGAAATAAAATATATACATACTTTTATATATATATATATATATATATATAAAACAAGTGTTTAATAAGCACCTGAAAAGTCATTAAGTAAATGTAATGACATACCATTTTGCACCCACTAGGACAGCTGTAATAAAAAACAAAGAGATTAATAATTGTTAAGGATGTGGAGAAACTGGAAACTTCATACGTTTTGGTGAGAAAATACAGTGGTGCGTGCATTCACTCTGGGAAAGTCTGACTGTCCTTCTAAATGCTAAAAATAGAGTTACCATATGAACCATCAGTTCCAATCCAATGTATCTATCCAAGAGCAAGGAACACATGTCCACAAATATTCACAGGAGATTTATTCATAATCGCCCAAACTAGACACAACATAGGTATCTATCAACTGATGAATGGATGAACAAAATCTGATATATCCAGTTAATGGAATATTGCTTAGAAATAAAAAGGAATGGTGTATGGATACATGCTACAATATATATGAATCTCCAAAACATAACAAGGCCAGCACACTTGTAATCCCAGCACTCAGGAGGCTGAGGCAGGACTGCTTTGAGTTCGAGGCCAGCCTGGGCTATGAAGTGAGATCAAGGGCAGCCTGAACTGCATAGTGAGACCGTGTCTCAAAAAAATGTATATCTATATATGGTAGATGAAAGTCACAAAATACAACATATTCTATGATGCCACTTATATAAAAAATCCACAGGGTTGCTTAGGACTAGAGGCTGCAAAGGGGCAGGTGAGGGGCGGAAATGATGAGTGACTACTAACAGACATAAAGTTTCCTTGGGGGATGAAGAAAATATTTGAAAATTAATTTTGGTACTGGATGAATAACTCTAAACATGTTAAAAACTAATTATATGACTGAAATGTGAACTTTATAAACTATATCTCAATATAGATGTTTTTAAAAAGCTTCTTGCTCGTATTAAAAGAAAAAACCAGATTTTATGGTTCATTGCCCTCAAAAAATGTGTTCATGTACAGCAAGGAGTATGATACAGTATTGGCCTAATCAATTACAAGCAATAAAAGCTGGAAACAGAAGGCTCAGGGAAAGGGGAACATAGAATAAGGGATGGGGAATGGAATTAAAGAAGAGGTGACGAGATGGACCAGGTACAAAGTCACAAATCATGTCCAGACTGGGAAAGCCGGTGTGAAAAGGAGAAGAAATGAGAGTGGAGTGGTCAGACATCTCTGCTGTGACTCTGTAGGGACGGGAGGCAGGTGGTTCACAACAAGGCTCCGCAGCCCACACTGAGACGAGCAAGGCCTCACTGATGGCCTCCTTAATGTTTAATGTTTAGTGTTTAATGCTGTACGCAGCTCCAGGACTTAGGAGGAGTAGGCAAGCACTGCAGCCAACTGGAAAAAGGAGTTACGACTGCTGTTGCCAAATTTTGTATGTAAGCAAAATGATACAGCAATTTGGCAAACAGCCAGAAAAGACAAGAGAGTAACCTTTTCTATAAAGTTGTGGATTAGCATGAGGCAACTTTCTAAGGAAGTGTTCCTTTGTCTAAGCAGAAGTTGATATGCATGATTTCACTGTACAGCCCCTTGTAGCTCAAGATGGATATTTTTCACCAGAGTAACTTTTAATTTCTAATAATGTTCCCTAAATTCATTTCTGAGACATGTTGGATCTGACAAGTGTCTATGTTTTAAATAAAAATTTTAAAATAAACATACAGGACAAATTAAATAATACAATGTATTAAGACACACACATATTCTCACCACCATCCCCTGAAAGTTCAAAGCACGTCAAGATATAAATCATACCGCTGGGAGGCTCTTCCTTGTCTTAGCCCCTCCCACACAAGCCTGCCTTTGACAGTCCAGTCATGTAGGGTAGAACAGAGACAGAACAGCTGTGACCAGACCTTACTCATCTGTACAGTCACCAGATAATTATAGTTACAAATTTTAACATAAATGTGTAAAAGGATTTTCGGTATGCAAGTTACTACTACGTAGATGCTTTTAACTTAATTTTCATCTTCATGGAAACTTCTCCATCTCCAGATGAGGGTATTAAAGCTCAGGCAGGAGGTAACTAAAGATCTCACTGTCGTCTCTCTTTAAATAAATAAACATACACCAACGTGTTATACAACAACCATTGTTGATCCCCTGCCACCTTACCTGTACTTCGGTTTTTGTACTGTTCTTGAGCTGCTGTGTGTCTGTTGTTGGTGTTTTTGTTCTTTTACTTTTAAAATAAAAATAAATAAATAAATACACAATAAAACCTCTCTTTAAAACGAAGCCCACTCTTTACTGCATACGCTCACTAGCCAGCCTCTCCCTTCTTCACAATAAAGATTTTTCAAAGAGTAGCTTCCACTGTTCTTCTCCGTAGTCATATTGTTAATTTTCCCTGTTAAAAGAATGTAATGTACTCAGGTCACAAGGTGAAAGAGCACACCTGGGGAGTGCAGTCATGCAACTCTTGTAGTTTGGATCAGGCATAATTATTACACACAGCTTGAATGTCCTTGACCGTTGAAGAAACAGGCAAACTCTGGCAAGCACCCAGACTTGGGAAACGCATTCCCACTGCCTTCCTCTCTGAAGGGGAGAAAGGTAGGAAGGGAAGGAGAGAGGGAGACAGGCAGGAGGGAAGCAAAAGAGGGAGAGTGGGAGGGAAGGAAGATTAGAGGAAGGGAGACATGGAGAGAGGAAGGAAAAAAGGTTTTAAATCAAAGTTACCTGCCTACAAATTCCATTCTTTCTCATTTATTAGATCCCTTCCAATTCACTGCTATTGGGGTTGCTAAAACCAAGAGCACATTTTTACCACTTGTGAAGAGGCCTATGAGAAAAGAAGGTTCCTCTCTACTCCAGAGTTGTTTCCCTCACCTTTCTTTTACAGTGCCTACAATTTTTCCATTTAAGCTTCAGTTATGATCTAAACCTTGGGAAATATTCTGGGCTGAGGAGACCACAGAAGCTGATCGTGACTTGAGAGAAGGCGCCAGAGAATGGGCCTGAAGGCATGCTTCATCTATTTCCCAATACTCCCCAGACTCAGTGCTGGTCACTTACAGGACAGAAAGTATGATGCAAAGAGGTGAGTGAGGAACTTCATGGGCGTGGGTACACAGTTAAGTTCTCCCTCCCCTCCCAGCTGCACGAACAGTATTTCCTGTTCTCTTATCTGAAGTGTGAGGTTGGCACTTTGTGATAACACAAGTGCCCACTTCCAGCCAAGCAAAGCACCCTTTTCTCCAGAGTGAGATGGTTGACACTATTTCTAACTCCCTAGCCATGGAACAGCACCCAGCTCTCACCTCCTCAGATTTTGAGGTAGTCAATTTGGGGAGGTGAGTTATACAGCCCCTGTGAGGCTCTGTAATTAGGAGTTTCCAACTGTCCTTGGGCTTAAAATCTAGATTATGTATTTTCCTGCACTTTTTAGCCCATCTCCTCTAATTCAACTGCAAGAAATTAGTAGCTCCTTTGATTAAGAAAAAAAAAAAAAAGGAAATAAGCTGGGCATGGTGGCACATGCCTATAATCCCAGCACTCTAGGAAGCTGAGATAGGAGGAAGAAAATTTAAGTCTACTTTGGGCAATTCAGTAACTTGGAAAATCCTGTCTCAAAAAATACATACACCACATATGTGCGCATGCAGGCCATGGCAAAAATTGTAAAGCCAATGAAAATGTATTTTGTTGGGTTATAAACTGCAACTTTTGGCCACTACTAAAAACAGATTTTCAGGCAGAGAGCAAAGGTGTTTTGAGGAACACGGGAGCATTCATCTGGGAATTATCACATAGGGAACTCCTAAGAAATGCTCTAGGATTTGCATGTTCAGAGTCTGACTACGTGGGGAGTGAAAGTGTATTTATTTCAACTTGGGGACCTCCCCCCAGCCTCTACATTTCTATGGCTTTTCAGTTAGCATTCACTGCTTAGGCTACTGCCTGGTAATATACCTACTGACCCTGGAAGGCTGGATCATGGGAAGTGGATAATTTGGCTGTGCAGACAATGTATTAAAGTCCAGGGCTTCTTACTTCTCCACCCTACTCCCCATCCGAGGGTGTAGCTTGGGTCATGCTGGGCACTCAGCAGCTTTGTGGTGGGTATTGGTTTGCACTTCCTCCCCCTTGCTTTCGATTTAATGCCTTCCTGTTGCAGTCTGAGCAGTTCTAATTAACCACAACCTCAGAGCAGTTACTACAGCATGCACACTGGATCTATCTGGGGCCAAGTATAGGGCAACCAGAGGGTACAGGTTGAAAGGTAAGAGAGCGGGAGAAGCCAGATGGAAATGAAGAAAGATTCCAAAGACAAAATGTCATGATGAATAACAATCAAGAAAACATTCCAGGAGAATTTTTAAAAGTTATGTTCCAGTTGACATTTAGTTATGGTAACAGTAAATCCCCAGTGAAATATTTCAAATACATTTTCATGTAGGTTAGGGCTAAATTCAAGAATTAGTTGAAAATTTAGTACCTAGGTTCAGTTGCCATTCAGGAATAAGATGACAATCTGAGGTAGAAGTCAGTCTGGATACATTTGCGGACCTGTAGTAGAGTTCTCTAGGCAAAGGAAACAGCATTTGTGATAAGCCTAGAAACAAGAGGAAGCAAGGTGTACTGAGCCACTGAGCCGAGTATGTATGAGTAGAGACTGTTGGCAGGTTGCTGATCATGAGGGGCTTATGAGCCACGATAAAAAATTTGCACTTTGTTCTAAGGACATTAGCAAGCAACTAAAAGGTTTTAAAAACAGGGATAAATTTATCAGAACTGCATTGAAATAAGGAATATCTTGATTGCTGGTGGGAAATGACTCAAAGGGAGAAAAATGGTGAGAAGGTGGCTAGCAAAAGAAAGTATAAAAACCCACATAGATGGTGATCATTTAGGCTAGTTAGTGACAATGAGAATGGGGAACAGACAGATTCAAAGGAGATCTTACTAGCTTGGTTATTGACTGGATGTGGAGAGTGAGCAAGAGCAATCAAGGATGAACTCTAGGTTTCTGGCCATTGTGGCTGGGTAAACTGTGTTCTAGCATATTCTTGGACATACTTATCAGAGAAACAGGTTTGAAGAAATGAGTTGATTAATAATGCTTTCAGGAATTGCTAGTTGGAGAAGTTTTAGGAAGCAGTTGAATATATGAACCTGGAGTTCAGGGAAGCACAGACTTGGATGTCACTGGCACACAGGTCTCACTCACAATGCCATGGAAAAGGATGAGATTTTCATAGAGAATCTCAGGGAAAGAGAAAACAGAACAGGGTCTTGCATGGGGGAGAGGCGGTCGGGGGGGAAGGTGCAGGATTTCAACATTCTCTAGGTACAGAGAGAAAGAAGTTTACGAAGGATAGTGAAGATCCATGGTTGAGGTAGAAAAAATAATAGTGCATGGAAACCAAAGGAATACAATGAGTCTATCAAGGAGGATGTGGTCAGTAGCATAGGATGGTGCTCAGGTACCAGCAAGGTAAAGACTGATGTATCAACTGAGTTTAGTAACATAGGAGTGGGTGGCATTAATGTCCTTAGTGAATGGCCTTTCAATAGAGCCAATGCCTGACTAGACTAGGTAAGAAAACAAACCAGGAGTGAAGAATTGGAAACAGCAAAGGAGGCCAGGGATATAGCTCAGCAGCATAAGCACCTGCCTGGCAAGCGCAAGGTCTTGAATTTCTCAGTACAAAAAAAAAGAAACAGCAAAGGAGACTTCGTTCAGTAAGGTGCACAGTATACCCTGCTCCCTAAATGTCCTTTCACACTGTCCCTACTTCATGTATCTTGTTTATTCCTGAATAGGGCTGGAGCGATGGGGATTTATAAATAAACAAAAATCTGAGGAATATCTCTATTTTCTTCCCCAGAGTCAAGGCTAGAGGTCAGGAAGGGAGTGACTTATTCTGTACGCACCAGACAAGAACATTCAACCAATAAAGAAAGCCTATATGCTCCCTGGTGCCAGTGTGGGGGTGTTGGTCTACATAAAGCCAAGAACGTGACGCAATTCTCAAGAACAGGAAGAGGTTTAGCTGGAATGGAAAGAGGACTCTGACTTGGGGGTGGTGGTAAAGGGGGGTAGAATGGAAAACAGGGTAGATTTTTTTCAAAAGAGCAAAGCCTGAAATGAACCGGCAAAAGTGGAAGGAATTGAAAAACTGAACGCCTTCCTATCCCATCTCTTGTAATAAAGCAGACAGAAAAAACATCAAACGCTGAAGTGGCTCTTCTAGCACTTATTAAGTGGCAGGAATTACTCACCGTTGGGGCCCTCCTGACATATGGGGCATCCCCCTGCACTTTCCTCTTCAAGCCACAGCAGCTATTCTGATCATAGGTGAGAAGATTTATCCATAAAATTGGGATCTGGCTATCAACCTCACAGGACTGTAGTGAGGATCAAATAATATATGTGAAAGTAACCAATACATGGTATAATCAAAATACATAGTGAGCGTTTAAATTAAAAATTTTACTGGAGTAAAGGACACATTACCATTTATACTTCCCCTCATTTTCAACATTTTCAGTGAATAGACCATTATTCTTGTTACTTTTTAAAGTAATGTCTTTACAAGGTATGATAAAAAATACAGTAAATGCTGCTATCAAGTGTCCCCCAACTTAAATGTGGGCTCATAAAAACATTACAGTTTCTTCACCCTTATTCAGTGGAGCTGGCTCTTTCTCAAAGTCAAAATGATCATGAAAGGTCAACATTTTGAATCAATTCAGGACACTGAAGTAGCCACAAGGGTGCAAATAAAACATGAGAGGTTTCCAGAAATGTTTCAGAAAGTGGTAATGACAGAATGTGTGTTTCAAATGAGGGATTTTTGAGAGGAATTAATGGCAATGTGTCTCACTGTATGAAAGTCACTATTTTTCAGTCACACCTCTTAATGCTATTTTTTTTTTTTTTTTTTTTTTTTGCGGTACTGGGGATTGAACTCAGGACCCTGCGCTTGCTAGGCAAGCGCTTATTCCACTGAGCTATATCCCCAGCCCCCTCTTAATGCTATTAAAAACCATCATCAGCCAACTGCTGTTATGACAAGATGACTCACTGATTAAAGGTTTAAAAGAACAAATTTAAACTTTAAAACAAATTTAAATAATGAAATAAAAGATTGGGTATGGATAGCATTTTCTGTATATGACGCAAAGATGTGTACAGACACCATATTGAGAATCACTTTTTGAACTTATCAAGGCATCCTAAATTGGAAGAATTGGACTTAAGACCTCAATTTACTCTTACCCCATCCCCATTACTTAAAAAGTGATGCTACGTGACACAGTGGAAAACCATGGCTGAAGTTTTCTGAATATATGTTAAATCATTAAAGCAAGATTAATATTTTCTTCAGAGGACTTATAAAAGCAAATTATTTGAAATGAGTAAAAGGTGGCTGTGGTATTTATTATGCATGTGATAGCTTACTTTGTCATCTAAAAATCTTTTTGAGACAGGGTCTCACTATGTAGTTTTGGCTGGCCTTGAATTTATGGCAGGAGGCAATCCTCCTGCCTTAATCTCTCAAAGGCTGGTATTACAGGCATGTGTCACCATGCCTGGCCTAAAGATCATTTAAAAAGACTATTCCATTCATAGTGTAATTGTTTTCCTCCCAAGTTGTTTGGAAGTGGGCAGGAAGTAACAGCCTTTGGACTGGGGTTTTGCTGCCCTCTCCTGGGAACATTCAGCCATGGCTTGAGAAACGGACCACGCTAAAGGATCCGAAACACTGTTAGTGCTATAACCACAACAGTGATACTGCTCTATCAATACTAACTGTGGAAATGGGCACTAGTTTACAGAGGAATGTGTAGAGCTGCCCTAGTTACAAATGCTTTCATTGAGCAGTTATAATCATCATAACAATGATAATGACAGTAATTGTAATACAGCAATAATAATATCTCAAAGTTTATAAAATCTTCACAACTATGACTGTATTTCCTTTTCTCCTCCAAAATAAACAGGCAGATTAGATCTCATTCCCATTTTACATGTGGGCCAACCAAGTCATTTCATGCCTAAGTAACTTATCTAAAGCCTTGTGTTATGGTTTGTGTCTAGATGTCTCCCCACAGCTTTATGCAGTCATGGGGGGAGGGCTTCTAGAGATTTGGACTGATTTATGGTATGCTGGGATTACAGGGGCGAGCGCACCCATCCTGGGGCAAGCAGCCTGCGTACAGCATAAGGGAGGGACAGAGGCTTGCTCCTGCTCCTCGCTTTTTGGGTCTTGCTGCTTTTGCTGTCTTCACCACCATGAGCTGTTGCCCTGTCATGTGCCACCTGGCTCAGAGCCTGATTATGGAATGAAACCTCCACAAACTGTGAGCTGAATAAACCTTTCCCTCTTTAGTTTGGGCACTGGGCATTGGGCATGTTGTGTCAGCAATGAGAAAGGTAACCCAGACACCCTACTAGAGCAGTGATCTAGACCTAGATATCTTGACCCCACAGTTCAATACTCTATCCATTTACCTACTGCAAGTGAGGTAAACAAATTGTTTCATATAAATCTCCACTGTTCTTCAGCAATTTCCATTTTACACCAGTGTTCAACTAGTAGATAAAAATATGCAGCTTCTGAATGATTTTGGTAAGGCTATATTGTAATTATAACAAAATATTGATTTAAATATTACAAAGTTGGTGGGCTATAACAGAAATTCTTAAAACTTTTGCTTAGAATTCCTTAGTGTCTTTTATATATACATATAAGACCATTTAAGAAGCAGTTTTTGTATTTGTAAATCTAAACTGGTACAGGGGAAACAGACTGAGAAATGTAGAAGAAAATGTAGAGTGAAAAGATGAGGAAAAACCAAGAAAAACCAATTAGAAACTTTATTTTAAAGTTTTAAGTGTGTAAGTAACACACTGTCTATTAATGCAGGTGACTAAAAAAGGTGTACAAATAGGTATCATTGTCAGTCTTTTTATTGATTTTACTACCTTTCCCTCTATAGCCAGTCCAGCAAACCTCAGCGCTGACCACACAACCTGCAAAGGAGTAACTGGGAGGTTAGCAGTGCACACTGCAGTCAGTAGTCAAAACGAAGCCTCGGACCAGGTCTGAACTTCAGCATGGTATTCCCCTCATATAGCATGTCAATCAAAGCATTTAACCACTAAACTCAAAGTCACTTTTTCAGAGGAAAAATTGGTGAAGTAGTTGATATGAACAGATCATTAAATATCCTCTATACAACATAAGAGCAATCATGGGCATGATAATCTACTACAAACATTCCCAGACTTAAGATTTACCGAGCTATTTTTGTGCTCTTTCTCCCAATTTGCCTTTACTTCCTTTCCTTCTTTATCCTTTTATCTGATTGTTTCTTCTAAAAAAAAAATTCACTTGCTGTATTTCCTTTGCCCTTTTCCAAAGGTTCACTGTATAATCTTATTGGTCCTTTCTTTTGCTCTGATTTCTTCTTACTATGCTTCTTTCTTTCCATTCCTTGACGAGGCCTATGCCGTTCTATCCCCATGCAGTTTTTTTCCCCCTTCGCTCCAAGTATTATTTCCAAAAATGGTGTGCATTTAAAAAAAATAATGCAGTGTATACATCCTGCAGATATTTGCTAAGTACCTCCAATGTGTCAGCCTTAACTGTGTGGCCACTAACACTCAAGCCCCAACAAGGTGGGAATTTGAGATTTTTTTATTATACATATTTTATTAAATCATGTGGGCATAAGTGATTACACACTTCCTTTTTAACTTGCTTTTGTAAATAAGACTTCTGATAAAAGTAGAAAATATAAATTTCAAATTCCTTAAATGTGACTTGAAGGAACTGAGACCCCAAAATTTCTTTTAGAAGAACCAAATCTCTGAATGCAGTACAGGAAAATAGTATTTGATATAAATGCTTTTGTACAGTTTTTCAATACATCACATTAAAAAAGCTGTTCAAACTGTAAAATATTTCTAACTCACAAGTTTTCAAGCCCTTTGTGTACTTAAATTTGAGTTCTACAACATATATATGTGGGGTTCTTAATTGAGGGATCAGGGATCACAGGATGAGCACGTTCTGTTGTCCTTGAATAGCTTGAGATGGTATATACATGGCATGCACATACACACGGACATTTCTCTGGGAGAAGGTGCACCCCTTGTATCAAGTTTTCAAAGATTTCTCAAAAAGTTGAGCAATTACTCTTAGACATTTAAATGACTAGATGATGCACAATGTACCATGTGTTTCTAAATTTTTTGTATTTATGAGATATCTTAAGACAAGCCATGAAATTCTGTGGCACAAGAACAGAAAAGCTTCTTGTGAGAGGAGTTCTATGTCTTCAGTTCAAATGGTCCAGTCCTCAAACCATGGCAAACTGGCTTCTGTCACCAGCCCTCTAGAATTACTTCTGCCTGTATACTCAAATTTCTGGTTGCTAAGTTTACAATGTATTTTTAGTACATATTTTATTTGATTGCTTGGTTGGATAGTATGGTGGTTAAAAACAAAGATTCTGGAGCCAAACTGTCTAGGTTCAAATCTTGGCTCATCACTTTCTAGCTCTGTGATTTTGGGCAGATTACTTGACTCTTCAGTGCCTCAGAGCTCTATTGCCCCTGAGTTTCTTTATTCATAGAATAGTGTAAACATACTTCAAAAGGTTTGGTCAATGTGAGAATTAAGTCCTAAAAAAAACTGGGTACCTCTGATCGGTCCTTTCTTGAAAGTCACTTGAAACTGGCTTGCTTAATTCTGTGTCTCATGACTTCTTAATTTCATCTCCCTACTTTTTTATTTTTTGAGACAGGGTCTCATTAGTTCAGGTTGGCCTTGAACTCACTATTGCAGTTAAGAATGACCTCAAACGCATGGTGATCCTCTTGCCTCAGCCTTGGGGGTGCTGATATTATAGACATGTGCCACCACACCCGGCTCATCTCCCCACTTTCAATCTTACCCCTCTGTAATTCAGCTTTTACGCTTCAGCCAAACACTCACTTGAAGCTGTAAGTCTTCTCCTTAGCTTGGCAGACAAGTCCATTCATTACAGTATACCAATCTAGCTGTTCCTGTCTCCTCAGTCACCTCTGCTTATCCTGAGTTAAACTGAACCAAGCTATTACATTTCCCAACTGTGCGTCACTCTTTTTTGTATGCTTTGCAGGTATCATTGATACTCCCTAGAATGTCCCATTCTTCTCCTTCTATAGAAATGTGTCCCTTCTTACTATGCTTCTACAACTTCATACAGTACTTATCGTGTTCTATTTTAGATGTTTGATTTGCTGATATATTTCATCTAGTTATATCCTCTTGCTTTTTCATATTGAGACAGGAGTGTACTGAGTCGTATTCTGTCATTTTTCCACTGCTCTGATCGAAAAACCACTTTCTTGTTCATCATTTCCCCCACCTTTTAATTACCCCACTGAAATTAGGTAGAAGTGCATTCATAAAGGATATGTGTAGATAAATAAACTAGGTAACAAATCTTCACACTGAAGGGAACAGTCTAGAAGTATTTATTTCATTGCTGACTGTTAGGCTGCAGCATGCAACTCTCAACAATGGGCTGCCACTCTCACTCCTACAGAAGCACCAAATGTTTTGGTACAACTATTCAGGTTCTCAGCCTTTCAAAGACTTTTATTGTCAATATAATTACTCAAAGTATAAACCTTTTAGGGACTTAAAAGCACTTATTCTCTGTAAAAAGTAACCTCTGATTTCATGCACAAAACTCCAATGAGCACATTTTAGGTCCATAATAGAAAGAAAAAAATTATTCTAGTTTTGTAAATTATAAGGAATAAAAATAAGCATTTCTACTTGCCAGGTCATAAGGAAACAAGACTGTTTTCCCTACTAGGAATCAGGACAGTAGCTCTGATGATTCCTTTTGGTCATAAACTTGCCCACTAGTTCTATCTTTCCAAAGATGTTCACAAGCAAGAAGTTGGCTCATCTTCCTTATACAATTTAAGGAAATATTTGCAGTATGCCTATGAGTTATACGTTATATAGACTATAGACCCTTGTGATAACATTCAAGAGGCCTACTCTCCGCATTTAGAAAACTCCACCTCAGAAGGTAAAGGGAAACCCCCATTATCCCTGAGCAAAAAAGGAAATATAATCATAGGTATTTTTAATAGTAGAAACCACTGTAAGTTAATTACCTATCTCTAGAACATTCTTGGAGAATTTATACAAATTGAAATAGGAATGAAGGGCTCTCAGAGACTTCTCAGATAAATGAAGCTGTAAGTTTTAGTAGGTGATCTGCAAGTTTTAATTTTAAATAACTGTACAGCTGAGCATTTTCCATTTTAAAATTTGAGAATATCCAGAGGATGTTTATGGGATGTGAAATTACTGGGCACAGGGGAATTTTTAAAATGTTAACAAATTATGGCAGAAGGGAAACAAGGAGTGGGGAAAACTGTAGTGAACAAAATAAATAAGAGATGACAAACTGTAGTTTTAAACTGGGCTTTTCTTTTTATTACGCCACGGGCCTCTGGCTATACTATGCTATATTGCTCTTATATTAATATAAACCAAATGCTGCAAAATAAATGTAATAATATCCCAAACTAATTTAAGACTCTTTGTTCAAAAAGTAAATGAGAGAAAAAACTTTAGCTTCTTAGTCAAGGAGTGCTATGTAATTTCAAGGCATCTTAACATGATTCATTTAACTATAAAGCAACTAGGAAATAAGCAAAATATTAAAGAAAACAAAATTTACTTCCTCCAGTGGCCAACAGACAGGATCTGTGCAGCATAGCAATTAATCTTCACGTACTTGGAGTCTGCTTTGAAAGGCCATCAAAAACTCAGATCATAGAAAATCACAAATGTCACCAACAAAAGGAATGTTACTTAAAAAACTTCCTAAATGGTTGCCTTCTTTGAAGGAATTTCAGAATGCTGCTAGCACGGGTTGGTTGCTTTACATTCCACTGATGGCTCTATCAGAGGGTTAGAATGTCCCAGTCAGTGCTCTTACTGGGAGGGAAAAAACAAAACAGTCTACTGTTCCCTAACATATATGGCTTAGCACCCAGAGAAAGCCTCTGCCCCCAAAAGAGACTTTCCACGTAGGGTTAAGCATCATTAAATGAGGTGTGAGCTTTCATTTTCAGGATGTGTCTTTTCTTGCAAGATCTTTAGAGGCAGAAGTTCCACTTGGGTTCTAATACATATCCCTGTGAGCTCAGCTTCCTGAAAACACACACCTGCCAGGTACTAGGTTCTCCCTTATTAGTAACTGTATTTACTACTTCACAGCCACCAGAATCGCACATACACTATTAACATGATGAAAAATACAGCTACAGCTGCAAGTTTGGCATAAGTGGAACGCATGTTCAAGTACTTCGCATCCTGGCGGTATTTCTTGGACAGACTGGACAAATTGTTAGCTTTTGAATCCAATGCTGTCAAGAGGAAAAAGCAAAACAGTAATTAGTCCTTGGAAGTATTTTATCAAAAACATTGAAGCATAAAGATAACCAAAACTAATGGCTCAATAACAAACAACAATGAAGCTTAAATTACAATTTTTATTTTAAGGGTAAGGTTGCACATACTGATTAACTCATGATACTGAATCACTGTAAAACCTACAATGTATTTTTAAATTATCTAATCAAATTATGTGTACATTCTAGAGGTTGTATAGTGTAGTTAAGAGCTCTGGCCTCATACTCATTAATTCAAAAATCAGCTGTACCGATCATGTAATATTGATCAAGTCACTTAACTATTCCCAGTTTCTCTATTATAAAATGTTACAATAAAATAACAATGACTATAAGATTGTAAATGTTACGATTGCATGTAAAGTGAGTATAATTATCTTAAACACTTGATAAATATTTTGTTGACATTTTTCTAATAATTATCATCTTTGTAATCTTTTAATGGCCTAAATCACATTATCTCACATTTTGAAAAATGAATGGTCCATGTAGTTTAAAATTCAGTTAACCATGAAATTCAACTAATCAGACACTGAGTATTAAACTACACATCAATAGTGATTGCTTCAGAAATTATAGGACATTTTTATACTGCAATTAGAATACAATAACAAGTTCTTTCTCTTTTTGTTGTTTTTTTGAGACAGGGTCTTGCTATGTAGTTCAGACTGGCCTAGAACTCATGTATCCTAGGCTGGCCTTGAGCTTGTTGCAAACAAGTATTTAGCTAGTAAATGTTTTTAATATTTTCTGTAAAGTTCGCCCTCCTCCAGCCCCAGAAAATTTGTAACTTCGTTGCTTTCTTGTAATTAACTGAGCACTTAAAGAAATAGCCAGATAAGTCAGACTAAAACACAGCCCATATTTTAACAATAAAAACAAACTTTCACTTTGACATAAGTGAATTCTGATCAAACATTTTTCTTTAAATTTCTGAAAAGCCATTATGCAATCTCAATTTGTTTGTTCTTAAGATAATACTTTTGGAATACTTGAACTTGCTTAATGGAGACTATTCTGACCGAGAAATGTAGTACTACTTATGAGTGCAAGCATGACAGCCACATCTAAATTCCCAACTGGTCATGTGAACAAGATTAAAACCTAGTCACGAAAGAAAATGGAGGATGAGAAATAACCATGACAAGCTCACGGTATCTTTCCAGCCAGTCTACAAGAATGTCACTCATTTGACAGGGATGTTTGTTTGTTTTTCGAGACAGGGTCTCACTATGTATTTTAGGCTAGCTTTGAACTCACTATGTAGCCCAGTCTCCTGAGCGCTGGGATTATAGGTGTGCACCAATACATCTGGCTTGGACAGGGAATTTTAACTATTGTACTTATTACTGTATCTAAGTACCCAGAAGAGAGCTTGGCATACAGTCAGTGTTACCTAGTCATTTGCTGAAAGATCCTAAATGCTGAGAATAACTGGGCAGAATAACAGTGATTAGGTTGTGCTGGTTAATACTGTCAGCCCGACTGGAGTAAGAGATTCTGGGGAGGTGACTGGATTGTGAGGACATGAACCTCATGAACAGATTTACCCATTGATAAGTTCATAGGTAAATGGGCTATTAGAAAGCAGTGGGTTATGGGTTATGGGTTTGTGACCCTAAGGACTATACATGATCCCTGGACTCTCTCTCCAACCTATTCTGCTTCCCAGCTGCCATGAGATGTTTATCTTTCTTCTACCAACCTTTACACTATGAGCCAAAACAGACCTCTCCTCCTTTAAGTTGTAAATGCCAGGTACTCTGTCCTAGCAATAGGACGAGTGACCAGTTCAGAAAATTGGTACCACAGAAGTGGACTCACTTGACCATGCAGTTCAGAAACCTCTACCGGAGAAGTGTGAAGCAGTAGGATGGAGATGCCTTGTAATGTAAGCAGAGGTTAATGGACAATTCTGGTAAGAGCTAAGAAGATAAGAATGCTGACAGGAATGCATACAGTAAAGATATTCAGGAAGTTTCAGATGTGAATAGACATTATTGGGAATTGGGTTAGGAGTGATTCACGGTACATTCTGGCAAGGAACCTGCCTACATTTTGTCTATATTCTGAGACTCTGGGAGGTTGAGTTTAAAAATGGTGAACCAATAAATAAGATTAAAGAAATTTCCACGCAGCCCATTGTTCAGGCTATAGCATGAGTACCACTGGCTTTTATCTAGATTTATAGTGAGAAGCACAAGCAAAAAACAGAGAATGAAAAATTTACTTGAAAAAATTTTAATTTGGCAAGAAAAAGCACAAGCAAAGTTGATGTCAAAGGAAATGTAGTTACTAAAGAGGTTGGCACAATTAAAAAGAAACAAAGTACTTTACATTGGCATAAATACAATAATCTCAGGACTCAACAAGACCCCACCATTACAGGCAAAGGAATAAGTACCCACAGGCAAAGGAATAAGAGTGTAAACTCATTCAAGAAAGTTTGGTTTGAGAAGAGAGCTCTGGAATATCCTGCGTACTCAGGGCTACCTAAAGATGCATTTTCCTGTGTTCAAGTCATCCAGGCACTCAGAAGCTGCTGCAATCAAGGCCAAGTTACTGCAACCATGGTCTAGTTAGTTACTAATGTTTTTTTAAACCCAATCTGTGAGTTGGTGGTGTTTTTTATTTGGGGAATTTAAACCACTTATATTCAGGGTTATTATTGAAAGGTAGGTATTAATTCCTGTTGTATTGCTTTTCTAATATTTGATTCCTTCCCAGTTCTCATTTGTTTATCTATTTTTTATTTTTGTGGTTAGGTTTACTTTGCTCTTCTCTGTATATGACTCCTTTAAGTATCTTCTACCATGTTGGCTTAGCCATCCTGAGTTCCTTTAGTTCACGTTCACCTTGGAAGTTCTTTATTTTTCCTTCAATTCTAAAAGACAGTTTTGTTAGATACAGTTAATTCAGGTTGGCATTTATTTTCCTTTAGGGCTTGAAATACATCATTCCATGCCCTGCTACCCGCTTTTACAGTTTCTATTATTCTAATATGTCTGCTATTGTAAATGACTTTGTTTCTCTCTTGGAGCTTTCAATATTCTTTCCTTGTTGTGTACTCTTGGCATTTTAACTACCATATGACATAGGGAGGTTCTTTTCTGGGCTTGCTTTTTTGGGGTTCTAAATGCCTCCTGTATTGGATGTCCATATCTTTCCCAAGATTTGGGAAATTTTCTATTATTTCACAGAATTGATTTCCTGTGACTTTATATCTTAGCACCTTTTCCAATGCCAGAAATTTGTTAAGTTTGGTATTTTAAATGTGCCTAAAATATTTTTAATGTTTTGTTTATACTTTTTTTCTTCATTATTGTCTAAATGCAGTAGTTCACTGACTTTGTTTTCAAGCCCTAAAATTCTGCCCTCTGCTTGATCTAGCCTAGTGGTAAAGCTTCCCACTGAAATTTTGTTTCATTCTGTGGTGCTAGGGATTTAAATCATAGCAGGCAAGCATTCTGCCACTGAGCTACATTCCCAGCTCTTTTTAAAATTTTATTTTCAGACAGGGTTTCAATAAGTTCCACACTTACTTTAAACTTCCCATCGAAGTAGCTGAGATTACAGGCATGTACAACCACACTTGCCTTCCACTGAGTTTTTGCTTTTACTTAGGGAGCTTTATATTTCCAAGACTTCCATTTCATTCTTTTACAAAATCTTTTTCTCTTAATTGCTCTTTTATATCCTCTGCTATCTTCCTTTATTTAGCTGTTTATTTGTATCCTCTTAGAAGTCATTCATCATTTAAAAAATCAATCTCTTGAATCCTCTGTTCAGTATTTCATCCATTTTGGCATCCCAGGAATTAGTCACAGAAAAGTCACTACTGTTGAATTATTTTCTCTCACCGGTAGAGGTATCATTATCACATTTAGTAGATATCATATTTATTATATGCCAACATTTGGTTAGTCTTAAGGTTTATAATATAAATACAGATTTCTCTTCTAAGGTTAAGGGTGGTACATTATTACTTTTTTTGGTATGTCACATCCAATTTGTCTTGAATCATATTACTGTTGCTGATTTACTTGATACTGCTAAGGGTCACATACTTCTTGCTAATAATAGGTTTTCTCTGCATGCCTGTAGTGTACCCTCGGAGTTATAACTGGCCTGACATATGAACAACAAGAGTATAACCAGAATTTTAGTTTTAATTTATGACCGAAGTCTTGAGTTATGACCTTAATGCTGGTCACTTATGCTTCCAGATGGTCTAAGATACAGATTTAACCCTTAGAGAGTCCTGGAAGGAACATTACAACATCTTTTCCTGTAAGGGGTTAACTGAGAAATCCTGGGCCAGTGTCTCTCTAAGGATACTGAGCTCTACCTGTATACAGAAGAGAGAAGGCTGTGTAGAGGATACTAAGCCTTCAATTGACAATCTGAATTAAAACCAGCCCTCGGGAAAAAACTGAATTCATACATCAAGGGTCTATTGTACCTGGACTACCTCTGAGACCTTACCCAATGCTGTGCTCTATTCCCAGAGAACTGGTGGTGGGCCAGTTACAATGCAGCCCTCCCTCCCTCACTAACAGAGGTGATCAGATACTGGGGCAGAGGCAAAGGACTATAGTTAGCCATGCCCTAAACACATCACTGAAAAGCAAACTAATGAGTTAAAATTAATACTGGCAACAAAGTCTTTCCATTGTAACTGATCACATACCTAGGCACAAAATAAAATGAAAAAACAAACACAAAACAATACAAACATAAGAAGTCAAGGCAACAAAATGCCTTCCAAAACTCCCAACTCCCCCAAGCTAATCCATGAGACATCAAGGGGAAGGAAAGAAAAATCCACATGTTGGAATTGTTTAAAAGGATAACAGATTTAAAAATAGGTCAGTGAGGTATTGATGAGCTCACAAAAAATATAACTAATTAAAGCCAGGTGTGGTGGCACATGCCTGTAATCCCAGCACTTGAGAGGCTGAGGCAGGAAGATCGTTGTGAGTTCAAGGCCAGCCTGGGCTACAAAGTGAGTTCAAGACCAGCCTGAACTGCACAGTGGGAACCTGTCTCAAAAAGACAATAAATAAATAAATAAATAAATAAATGTGACTTATCAAATAATGGAAATAATAAAACAATTAGGGAACTTAAATAAGATGCTAGTAAAAAGCTATCTGAGCTTAATAAAATGATACAAAACATGAAGGACCAGTTTAGCAAAGAACTAGAGTCCACGAAAATGTTCAAGACAGAAATCCAGGAGATTAATAATTATACAGAAACTATGGAGCCAGTCATGATGGTGCACACCTATAATTCCAGCACTTAGAACAGGCTGAGGCAGATGGATTGCCTTAAGTTCAAGTCTAGCCTGAGTTCAAGTCCAGCCTTAACTACTACAAGTATGGGCAGCAGCAAAAGAACCAATGTGAGGATAGGATATCAGAATTAGAAGATAGGGATGCTTTCAAATACTATTCACTCAGAGATACCCTAAAAACAAGAGAACATTATAAATGGGTGCAACAGCTGCTAGGTGATACAAAGAAGCCTAATGAAATATTAACAAGAATAAGTGAAAATCAGAAGGTGGCACAAAGGACATTAAAAACCTGTTTACAGAATGGCAGAAAACTTCCCAAATTTTGGAATGAATTACACAGGTAAGTGAGGCATATAGAACACCAAATAGCCACAACCAAAAGCATTCTATGTTACATGCAAGTGACATTATATTGGTTAAGAGAATAATTCAACAATTATAAACATACACACAAAACACCAGCGGGCCCACCTTCATAATACAAACACAATTGGACATAAAAAATTAAATAAACACCAGCACAATTATAATGGGGACCTTAACATCCCATTTCACAAATGTACAGATCAGTTAGACAAAAAAAATGAACAAAGAAATAAAACAGTCGAACCAAACCTATAGATATCTCCTAAGTACACCATCCAACAATATAAGCATTGCAACAGCACGTGGGACTGTCTCCAGACCACATGCTAGTCCATAAAGCATACTTAAGTAAACGCAAAAGAACCAAAATTACCCGATACATATTATCAGATCACACTGCAATGAAATTTGAAATCCACAGCAAAAGGAACCATAGAAATTATGCCAACACATGGAAATTAAACAATGCCCAATTGAATAATCAATGAACCACAGAAGAAATCAACGAAGAAATTAGATACTTCCTAGAGTCAAATGACAATGCAAGTACAACATACCAGAACCTATAAGACACAATAAAAGCAGTTCTAAGAGGAAAGTTTATAATTCTGAATGCCTACATAAAAAAAAAGACCCCAAATAAGTAACCTAATGATATACCTCAAGGTTCTAGAAAAACAGCAACAATTCATACCCGAAGCTAGTACAAGGAAAGAAATTATAAAGACCAGAACAATGAAACTGAGACTAAAAAAATATGAAGAATCAATGTTGAAGAGCTGGTCCTTTGAAAGAATAAGCAAAACACACAAACTCCTACCCAATCTTAACAAAAAAAGGAAAGAGAAGACCCAAATCACTAACTAGAAATCAAAAAAGTTGAAATCATAATGGACTCTGCTGAAATCCAGAAGGTTATTAGTAACTACTTTGAGAACTTGTACTCTAATAAAATGGAGAATTCAGAAGAAATGAATAGATTTCTATGTATACACAAACTACAAAGAAGAATATTATGCAATGAGACTGAAGAAAATAAAAAGGTACCAACTAAGAAAAATGTAGGTCCTGAAGAATTCACTCCTGAATTTCACAAGAAACTTTGGAAAGATCTAACACCAACCTCCTCAAACTCTTTAATGAAACTGAAAGAAAAGGAATACTCCTGAAGTCATTCCTGGAAGCAAGCATTGCCCTGATTCCAAAACCAGAAAAAAAACCAACAAAAAAAGAGAACTACAGGTCAATCTCTTTAATGAACACCAAAGCAAAACTCCTTGACAAGATATGTCAAACAATATGCAACAAATTATTAAAGAAAACCATACATCATAACTTATCGCTTGTGTTTCAATACTCTCACAAAGCCTCATGAGGTCATAGGTAGAGCTTCTTCAGAAGTGGCTGGTTCTACAGTGTGTGACTGATTCATGGTGCAATACTGGGATTAACTGTGTGTGATTACTAAATGAGTCCACTGATTGGTTTGCCACCACCCTAATCCTAGTAGCCTAGATGGAGCATATAAGGAGCAAAAACACACTATTGAGGTTCACTTGTTGTTTTGCTACTTCTGCCTGCCATGAATGTTTCTCTTCTGTGAGGCCTGTCTACTACGCCTTGGAGCAAGCCAATTAGTGGACTGAAAGCTCTACAAACCGTGAGGTTAAAAAATAAAATTTCCTCCTTTAATTTGTGGGTGTTGAGTATTTTGTCACAGCAAAGAGAAAAGTAACTAAGACAATGATCAGGTGGGATTTATCTCAGCAGTGCAGGAATGGTTCAACACAACACAAGTAAGTAAATGTAGTATATCCCACTAACAGAAGCAAGGAAAAAAGTCATGATGCTCTCAAATGACACAAAAAAAGCCTTTGACAAAAATCCCATATCCATTCATGATAAAAAACTCTCAAGAAAAGAGGTCTAGAAAGACCTTTTCTCCATTTGATAAAAGCCATTTATAACAAACCAGTGGTCAACATCATAGTAAATGGAGAGAAAGCTTTCTCTCTAAAATCAGGAACAAGAGAAAGATGTCTGCTATTATCACTACTGTTCAATATATTTCTTGAAACACTATCCAAAGTACTCAGGGGAAAAAAAGAAATAAAAGGAACATGTATAGAATAGCAAGAAATTATCATTATTTGCAGGAGACATAATCATAGAAGAAAAATTCTACCAAAATACTCCTAGAATTAATAATCAAATTCAGTAGTAATGCAGGGTAAAAAGTCCATATACAAAAATCAGGAGCATCCCTGCACACCAATAATAAATTTACCAAGAAAGAAATTAGGGAAACAATAGCTTTCACAGTAGCACTAAGAGAAATTATCTAGGACTTAACCTAACCAAGGAAGTGAAAAACCTCTACAATTAAGCTACAGTACTTTGAAAAAGATGACCAAAAGGACATCAGAAATGGAAAGATATACCCTGTTCCTGGAGAGACAAAACCAATACAGTCAAAATGGTCATATTTCCAAAATGGTATACAGATTTAAGGCACTCCCAATCAAAATACCAATAGTTCTCCACGGAACTAGAGAAAACAATCCTAAAATTCATAAGGAACCAGAAGAGACCCAGAATAGCAAATGCAGTCCTGGGCAATAAGAACATGGCAGAAGGATTCACAATTCTAGACTTCAAGTTATACTACAAGGCTACAGTGATAAACACAGTATGGCATTGGCAAAAGGGAAAAAAAAAAAAAGATGTGGATCAGTGAGACAGAATAGAGAATGCAGAAACAACTCCAAGCAAATTCAGCTACTGGGTCTTTGACAAAGGGGCCCAAAACTTTAACAGTGGAGGAAATCAGTAGAGTTTCAGTTAAAGACACTGTATTACAGTGATAATGCACACTCATGTTCAGAGTAGCATAATTCACAATAGCTAAATCTTGGGCAGCTGCATGCTCATCAACAGATAAATGGATAAAAGAAAATATGAGTTACAGACAAAATAGAGTACTCCTCAGGCATAAAGAAAGATAAACTTCAGTCATTTGTAGGAAAATGGATGCACCTTGAGATCATATTTTTAAGTGAAATAAGTAAGACATACAAGCTTAAAGATCACATGGTTTCTCTTATATGAGAAACCCAAAAGATAAATAAAGAGCAACATGAAAGACAATAGGAAAAAAAGTAATGGAGGGGGCTGGGGATATAGCTCAGTGGAATAAGCGCCTGCCTAGCAGGCGCAGGGTCCTGAGTTCAATCCCCAGTACCGCCAAAAAAAAAAAAAAAAAGTAATGGAGGGAGGTGGGAGGCAGGAAATGGATGAAAAAAAAATACCCAGGAGATAAGGGAGGGGAATGGTATGTAAAAATAATTAAAATGTGTCATGTACACATACCAACTCCTCACTGTAATGTAATCATTATGTACTGCAAATATGTACCAATAAAAATTTTTTTAAATTAAAAGAAAGAAATGAATAAATTTTTAAAACTATAAAGCCAAGGGGCAAAAAAAATCTCTGGATAAAAATCTCTAATTTTCTTTGAATGCAATGAACATCAGTATTTTTGATAGTTTTCTTGTAGATTTTTTTACCATATATTATTAGTCCTTCATATTTCTGTTTTCTGTATCTGTGGATTCACCTAACTTCAGATAAAAATATTTGGGAAAAAAAATTTTTTAATGAAATAAAGATTAAAGTTTATAGTTCATAATAAAGGAAAATTTATTTAGTCATAAATATATAGTAAGGCTAAATTCAAGAAATATTCATTAAGGTACTTATTTATGATCATTACTGGGAGAGCTGTAAAAGAAGTATGTGAAATAGATAAAAAAAACTCATAAAAAATACTATCATTAGCATTTACAATGCCCACATCTAACACTTTGGTGACATGCACACAAAGACACACATACATATGGTAAGTATATTTTTAAGCTAATTTTAACTAATTACCTATCATTTAAAAAAAAATTTTTTTTTTAAACTTTCTTTTTATTGGGTTTTGTTTTGTTTTTTAATGTATATGGTGCTGGGGATCGAACTCGGGGCCTTGTGCATGCAAGGCAAGAACTCTACCACTGAGCCACATCCCCAGCCCCTATCATTTAAAATTATTGTAGGTTATTTGATCCTTAGCGCACACACACAAAAATTACTATAGGTAAAAACACCTAATTTTACATGTTTTACCTAACTCTTTGGTTTGTTCAAATATGTATGCCAAAGCTTTATATAAAATATATATTCTATATACATTAATAAACATAAATATGTAATATATATTTAAAGTATCAGATCACACAATTATGTCCTAAAAATATTATGCAACTAAGTGTATGAAGATTTTAACCTATAGAAGAGACTAATGTGAAGTGGCCTACAAGGGTCAGGGAAGGCTTCCTAAAAGAGGCAGCTTTTGTCTACATCCCAAAGAACAGGTGCAGCATGCAGTGAGAAGGCACCATTAAGAAGCTGACTTGGCTGAGGGAGAAAGTTTACTAAGCGAGGAGAAAAATAGATGCTTGCAATCTATTTATAAAGCACAATGCCTTACATACAACAAGCGTTCCCTAACAATGAATAAAGGAAATTGACAGCATACTCGATCTTACCTTGTAGTCTTAGAATAAGGTTTTCAGCAGAGAAATGCCTTTTTATAGAGAACAACCTGGCAGCAATGAAGTCTCCCAAAAAGGCTACTCATGAAACCACTGCAATAAATCTTTTATAATTTCCTTTCATACCTCCTTTTCATTTCCCTTAACTTTGTACAAATATTTCATATATAATTTTCTCAATTTTGTAAATTCTTTGAACAGTCACTGCTTCTGACATGGAAGGGTCCTTTACATTATTTTAATGCAACAAAAACTAATGATGCAGGTAGGCATGGTGGCACACACCTGAAACCCCAGCACTCAGGAGACTGAGGCAGGAGGATTGCCTGGGCTACATAGCAAATTCAAGGCTAGCATTTCAAGACCCTGTCTCAAAAAACTAAAGATGCCAGGAAAAAATTGTCACACAGGAAGGCTTTGTAAGGCAGTCTATCTCTGACACATGAACATTAGGACATTACCAGTCCTAAGTAGAATCTCAGAGCAATGAAAGGTATTGCAAAATAATGTCCTTGTCTACAGTATGAGAACCACCTCTTCTAAGATTCTTGTTTTCAGATACCTGAGAGTGCTTCTCCCCTTTGCAACACTTCTTCAATATTGGCCACCATGATCCTCTGCACATCTTGTAACTCGGTGTTGATGGAGCCTAGGTTTCTCCGGGCACGACTGTCAATGTAGAGCTTCTTCGTCTTCTGAATGAAGGTATCTAAAATGATGAAGAAAAGTGAGCATTAACAACAACTTTGTCTACCAAAGAAATGAAGTCAGGAATCAGAAGTTCTCAGTTTATTCCTAGATCTGTGACTGTCCATGGTTTAAACACTTGGGGAGAATTTAAAAACCTGGGCTTTCATTTTTTCATTTGTAAAACGTAAAGATTCGAATAGATGACCATTCAGGACCTTTGAGTATCTCTGAATTAGAAGATTTACTACCAGAATCCTTAGGAAAACTGAAATCTACTAGTGTAAACCTTTCCTGAAAGTAGAAAATTTCAAACTGTTTTTGGAGGCTTCTTCAGGTTTTTTTTACTAAGTCTAATACCTTCCCTAAAAGGATACTGGCAAAAAACCCTCTACCATCACTGTAGCTAACACAGTTGAGAAATAGTCCATTGAAATATTATCTTTAATATACTTTCCCAACGTGGCTCTGTTCTTAAACTTCAAGTGAAGCAAACATGAGATGAAGAATTTCCCAAAATACCAATATAAAACTGCAGCCTCATTCATCTTTAGTCTATGTATTTCTCAAGACTATAAAAAGAATGATTTAACTTTTTTTTTTTTTTTGGCGGTACTGGGGATCGAACTCAGGACCCTGCGCTTGCTAGAAGAATGATTTAACTTTAAAGATATTTTCAACTTTGGTAAAATATGAACTTATGTATATTGGACACCTCTTATTTGCCTCTCTAGATGCCCTTCCTACCCTTCTGCATCTTGCTTTCTCCCTTGGGAGCCTAACCTATATGGAGCACGTTAATGGGCTCCTTACTGTCTAGTTTCCAATTAGGGTCAGGCAATAAAGGAACCACAGGGAAGAAAGAGGGCAGACAGTAATGTCAGAGTATTTATTCCCATCTTCCCAAGAAATCACTTCGGGCTGACAGTATCCCTCTACTGCTCTTCTCAAGTTGGTCTTCTCTATAAACGTTCTCTCTCAAGTCCAAAAACTGATCCTTTCCCTTAAACCTTTAGACCTGGGGGTGATAACAACTAATGTGTTACTGATCCCATGTTACTCCGTCTTGTGATTCTCTTATAGCCTGTGCATACCTTTGTGTACCATTAAGCTAATCTGAGTGTACCATTAATTTCCTGTGTCACCCATTTTTTTATTTGGGTGTACTGCACTATTAGTATCTACAAAAACAAAATTTTAAAAACTAGGCATTATATAATTTAGCACTTGGGAGAGTTTACAGTTATAAAATACTAGAGTATTTTGTCAATTTTTCTCTACTTCTATAAAGCAAGATAGCCGCCCACTTATCCAGCAAACTTGAAACGTTTCAGAAAGTCTATGGTAATAAACCTAATTTCTTTTTTAACTAAAGATATCACTGATGTAACCTGATCCTACTTGCATTTCTCACACTTGGTGTATTTAGGACATTTACTTTAATCCACTGACATCAGATACATTATTAGGCCTGACTGGCACTGAGTCTTTTATAATTCTTATACAGATATAGACATCCATGCTTATTACTTCTTAATACAGTAAATACTACCTTCCAATACTATCTATACTATATATCTTCTAGTATTTTTTAGTAGACCTTAATCTACAAAAAAAAATTCTTTCTGGTTTCCAAATTCTGATCTCCATAAAATATGTCTAATTGCTAGTATGTGTCTACTGAATAACTCAGCTATTACAAGCCAACTAAGCAGAGCTCTTCATGTATAATTCCTGTCACAAATGACAAGAATCAAGCCAAGGGGCTGGGGATATAGCTCAGTGGAATAAGCGCTTGCCTAGCAAGTGCAGGGTCCTGAGTTCAATCCCCAGTACCGCAAAAAAAAAAGAATCAAGCCAAGCAGCAAATCTTGTGTGGAAAAATCAAAACACAAGTTCTGTGGTAAAAAGATCAAAGGACTAGAGAAAAATCTAACTCAAAAGGACAGAAAAAAGTAAAATTGGAGACAAAGCAGAAGCCAAAATTTCAGTAGTAAACACCAGGGGTGAAAAAAAACAACATGGCAAAGCTGACATGGTGGCATCCACCTGAAATCCCAGCACTCAGGAGTCTGAGGCAGGAGGATTCCTATGAGTTCAAAGCCAGCCTGAACTACATCATGAGATCCTATCTCGAAAGAGCAAAAACAAACACGTCAGTTATTAAGCTAGTGTACTATTCTTTTTTTTTTTTTTTCCGGTACTGGGGATCGAACTCAGGACCCTGCGCTTGCTAGGCAAGCGCTTATTCCACTGAGCTATATCCCCAGCCCTTAGTGTAACAAAATAGCTTCACCATAGTTCAATCCCTTGAGAAGGGGCAAAACTTACCAAACTCAATAAAGGAATATGGTCTAGATACAGTAGGCACCTTCTTCCCATGTTGTTCATCAAATTCTGAATGTAAATCTTCTAGGTAGGCAAAAGCCAACTTTTTAGGGAAGGCAGCTTCACACAAAACCAAATAACACACTCCTTGCTCAATAATGTAGCTGGAGAGACAAAAAACGGCAAGACAAAGTTGTCTGTAAAGCAACTACATAAAGTGACTGAAGCAGACTCTTAGAACCATTACAAACTTCAAATTTTTGAGCCTAACACTTTTGAGGTTGGCTAACTCACAAACTGAATGTCAAACTACAAGTCCTTGGGAGTAGAAAACAAACCTCTTTCCATCATTAGAAGTATGTCCTAAAAGGAGTATTTATGTATTTATTTTTGTGGTACCAGGGATGGAATTCATGATCTTTCACAAGAGCAACCTAGATCTTTATTTACTGGACACAGAAAAGTGCGACCTCAGTTGCAATTAATTCTAACTAATTAGAATTAATCTGACTAATTTCCAGGTAGGAGGACTCTGTAATCATTGGAAACTATCTAACAACAGAACTGAATTCTTGTGTTAAGCGAGCTTCCTGGCATTCTGGAAGGAGTTATATGACTGCATGCATGAACTATTCTTGGATAAAGCTTGGGCTACTAAGTGGCTTTCACATTTCTTTTTATCTACTGTATTCTTTATTTCAGCACAAAATTACATTGAGAAGACTAATGTATATAGCAGAAAAAATCATTCTTTAAGTAGGTGTTTAAAGGCCTAAAGTATTACTTAAATTCCTATCCCCAACCTTTCTATGTGTCTCCTGAGGCATCCTTGGGCTCCACAGAAGATAATTTAAAGACTAGTACACGATCTTCAGTCTCCTTAAATAATATTAGTAATATTACTGTCCTGTTACTTGCATAAGCTCCTGAATTAACTGGCCTCCTCCTATTTAACCTATATCGTCTTCTATACACTAGTTTTACTACCCAAAAGTAAAGGACCATATTGACCAGCTTACAAATTCCAAGGGTTTCCTGATACCTATAAAATAAAATTATATTCCTTAGTACTTAGAGGATATCTTCTGGGAAGATAACTAGAAGAGGAATAGCTGGGTCAAATGGAATTTCTATTTTTAGGTTTTTGAGGAATCTTCACACTGATTTCCACTGTAGTTGTACAACTTTACCTTCTCAACAATGCAGAATTCTTTCTTCCTTGCATCCTGGCCCACTTGTTATTACTAGGTTTTTTTTATATAATCATTCTTTATAGGATAAAATGGTATCTCCAAGTAGTTTTACTTTGCACTTCTCTAATATCCGTAATATTTCTAAAGGATGTATTTATGTATTATTGAATATGAGTACAGAATTTATTACACACAGGTTAATGGGTTAAAATTGCTGTAAGCCCTTATTAAATAAACAAAATTATCTTTACTTTTAGAAAGACTGTTATCATTCTTATATTAGCGTCTTTCATATTTAAATGATCCTGAAGAAATCAGAACTATACTCACTGAAAAGTCATGGCTCCTGCTTCCAAGGTACATCTCGTAGGGGACTGTTCATTCAACTTTCGAAAGAGCTGCTTAGCCTGACTCTGATACTGTTGAAGGTCCCGGCCAGACTGAAAGAAGACACTTCCATTTAAGAATTTTGACAGAAAGAAGCTGTATAAATTAGCAAGACAAGTCATATTATGAGGACACTACGTTAAGTTCTTTCATCTGCAGGTTAATATAATTTGTTTTAATGAAAGAAAAATGGCCCACTCTTAGAACAAACAGAAAGACCTAACATTCAGTTCTTCAAAAAGATCACATTTTTATTTGCTAAAAAACAAAAGTGTATATCTCAACTACATCTGAGGCACTCTCAATGTTCTTTCTACTATTAGGTCAGTACCCTATTCCCAACCCACTGTACTTTCATAGTTACTAACAGAGAACTACCCAGCATGCACTCTGCTCAGGAGAAAACCTTGGGAACAAAAGACTGGTGAATCTCATTTTTATGCTGGAGTATCAGGTATAATCTTCTTCAGAACGCTGTATTATTGAGCACTTAGGCAAAACTGTGTATACCTGTGTGTGAAAATTACACCAACACTATGACTGTAACTATGCAAAAATGAGCAGGTTAGAACAAAGATTGGAAAGTTAAATATCCTTTACTGCATACATCTATTCAGTTCTCATGCTTGGATAGCAAGTTTGAATAGTGAGGGATATATGCAAACAAAAATAAAAATGACATTCAAATAATACAGTTACAGGTAATATTTCTCAATAATTTTTAAATGCTTTTATATTTAAGGTGGGGTTCACTGGAGAAAGTTGTGTCATTTTTTTTCCTTTACTGCTAGAACTGAATGCAGGGCTCACATATACTACAAAAGTGCTTACTACTATAGTAGTGTCATTTCAAGAGAGAAAAATCAGACCTTGTAGCCTAGTAGCCTAGTACATACAAAAGGGAAAAGAAATGCATGAAGAATGTGAAGCACATACACGTTTCTTATTCATCTGCAAACTGGTCAGGCCAGCAAGTTTAAATGTCTGCATTCCTTCCAAAATCATATGTGGAAATCCTAACCCCCAAGTGGATAGTATTAAGAAGGAGAACCTTTGGGAAGGGATTAAACTTATGAGGAATCCTCATGAGTAAAATTAGTACCCTTCTAAAAGATCCCAAAACTAACTGTTTTCCACCTTTGCAGGACCCAGTAAGTGACACCGTCTGTGAACAAGAAGCAGGCCCTCAGCAGACCCAAATTTGGCTAGCCCCCTAATCTTGAGTTTCTCAGTCTCAATAACTGGAAAAATAAATTTCTGTTTTTTATAAGCCATCTATTTTGTGGACACTGTTGTGTGATGGAAAGAAATAATTATTCTATTTTGCATTTATTTATTTTGGGTTGAAAGATAGAACATAGCCTCTCTTTGGCTGATTCTGATTACTAAATATTGAAAAGAAAGTGTTTATACTATATTCTGTCAGGGTCTGAGTCCTAAGGTCAGCCCCTGATAACTTTGAGAAAGTATAAAGAAAGTAAAATCTTAAAATTCTAGATAGTATTCTGCTAAGCAAATAGTAAAAACAAGGAAGCAATGATAAAATGATAAAGTGGCAGGTCAGCAAATGTACAAGTATAGAAAGACGGTGAACTGGAGATTTCAATATGAATAGGAGACAAATACACACGAGGCACACCAGGGATGTCAGGCAGAATCTACTTGAAGAATTAGCTGTAGGTTTACCTTTTTTTAGCACTGCTATTATGGAAATCTTTTGTTATATAGTGCTACTCATTTGAGAAATATTTCTATGTCGATCTATGTATGTACATGTATATATAGTTTTATATATAAACTGTACTTTGCAATAATTAATATTATCAACATGTCAACATTCTCATGTTATGGTTAATATCTAAAATGTCCCCATAAGTCTCACATATTTAGAGACAGAGATTTTGTAAAGTGATTGGGTCAAGGGCATTACACCCATGGATAAGTCCACTCATGAGTTCACAGGTGAACGTGCTGTTGCGAGATACAGCCTGGTTGAAGGGGGAGATCACTAGAGGCTTCCCTTTGGAGGGTGTATCTACCTTTCCGGGCCTCCCATTCTTTCTCTATTTACTTCCTGGCTTGCATGGGGTGAGCAGCTTTCTTCTGCCAAAATTTTTTCTGCTTTGTAGGTAGCCAGTCGGGGACTGAATACTCTCAAAACTGTGAGCCAAAATAAACCTCTTCTTTAAATTGTGTCTATTCGGTATCTGTCCCAGTGATGGGAGAGCAGACTAACACATCATATTAAATAGTACAGCATATGTATACACGTGTGTATGTCTATCTGTATGTATTTATCTATGAGTGGTTAGCCAGTAGCACAGAATAAAAGTAGCGCATTTTAAGCCACTAAGATCTAGCACACAATACCCTATTTTAAAATTTGAATGGCACTTATCAATCTGCTTGCTTTGCCACTGCCACTATGTCATATTTTGAAGAGATTTGAACCCACAGTAATACATACAATGGATACAAATAATGTTGGAAAAGCTATGGAAGTTCAAAGAAAAAAAGTCAACACAACTCTATTATTTCCAACCTTTGCTTCACACTAGAATCATTTGGAGAATTTTTTTTTTCTTTTAAGAATGAGAAGTAAGGACTGTGATCATAATGGATTGATAACTGATGGTCAGCTTATGATCCCCAGCTGAACTGAGTGAGCATGGTGCTGAGCGAGGGAGGCCCACACAGGGATTGTTGCCATCAGTGTAAGAGGCAGAGTTGGAGAAGGATAATGCATTAATGACTAAAATGTTTGTTATCTGCCTATTTGTCCTAGTTACATTCTTGATTCTGGTTCAATAAAAGGTGACTGAGATGGGTGATTGGCACTGTAGTCTGAGAGGCTGTCAGTCCCCTGATTCCAGACTTTTGCCTCTCTTGTTTTTCTTGTCTCTCTTACTTTTCTTTACATCCATGGGCACCTCATTCTCAGGACCTGTCACTATAGATAGAACGATATTAAAATCTTTTTAAAAGCTACTCATGCCCAATCCCTATCTCTAATCCAATCAGATGAATAGCTCAAAGGTAGATAAGAGTATTTTATTTTAATTAATTTTTTTGGACACTGGTATTTTAAAAAGAACTTCAATTGTGGAAGCTAAAGTTTAAGGCACAGGCAAGTGAACACCTTAAAAGGACTAGCTGAAGAAAAAGGCACAGGCAAGTGAACACCTTAAAAGGACTAGCTGAAGAAAAAGATGACCAAAAAAAATGCCAGTCAGATAAAAACTAGTAAAAATCTTTGACTTCATTAAGAGTCAGTGTAAACATTGCAACCTGACAGAAAGACTAATAGCTTTATGAACCACAAGAAATGATGGCCAAAAGTGTGCTACAATACCAGGAACTGACGAACAACAATAACACTGCCACTGTACAATATTGGGGACATAGCTACGCAAAGATTATGATAGGTCAAACAAGTTTTACAATGTTAGCTCAGCATTACCATTCCTGTGAACATAATACTGGCACAATTTTGCAGCCAAATATTGATCTTTTTGGTATATTCATATGATAGAATACTATGCAGCTGTTAAAATAAGATAGTATAATATTTAATGAGTCCATATTCTTTACACACTATTACTGGAAAAAAATGAAATCACACAATTTTATAGCACTGCCCATTATCTAATTTTATACATACATACATCTCATCCAGTTTAAGATCATACATTAAAAGGATATTATTTGGGTACAGATTAGAGGTAAAAACAACATTTTGGTCATTTTTGCTATACATACGTGCTAAGTGATCTAAATAAGAATGAATTAATATTATAATGAGAAAAATTATTTTCATTCATTGTTTATTACATATTTACACCCAGAGTACTGTGTGCAGCTCTGGTGTGTAAAGTTGAAGACAGAATTAGAAGAGTCTTCTGAGACAGGCAAATGAAATTAAGTGCTCACTTTCTGCCACAGAGTTCTAAACATATAATTTAACTCATTTAATACTCACAACTACCCTCTGAAGTGACTTAAATTATTATGCAATCAGGCATGATGGCACATGCCTATAATCACAGCACCTGCACTCAGGAGGCTGAAACAGAAGGATCTTGAGCTCAAGGCCAGCTTGAGGTACACAGTGAACTCAAGACAAGTCTGGACAACACAGCTATCTTAAAAAAAAAAGCCAATTTTATATTTGAGATGTTAGACTTACTCAAGGACTCCAGGCTAGTAATGGGAAGAGCCAGAATATGAGCCTAGGAAGTCTGACTCTGGGGACCCTTCTCTAAATGTTATGTTATTCCACTTCTGTATTTAAAATTGCTTCAGTAAATATACCTTGCTACTGTATTGTCCCACAATGTTAAATTGAATTAATAAGAAATGCTCAAGTAACCATGTGCTAACTATGATCTTGATTTCGCAAAACAACATACTACCACTTCACAAATTGACTTTTAATTTGCTTTTAATGTCAAAGTCATGAAAAGCATACAGATAGCACCTAACAATATTTAAATGTACTGATTCTGCTTTCTACTTCATTAAGAACACATGAATGAATTTTAACAATGTTTATCAGTAATCCAGTAATGAAGTGGATAAGAGTAACTGGACAAACTGGGAAACAAAAGAGTTAGTGTATTTAAGATTTATCTCTCTAAATTACAAAAGATACAAGGCAGTAATTTTCCATACTTTTCATTGTCTTCATTTAGAATCTCTAGACAACTTGTTCTATCAAGTATCATCTTTTGCCTTTTTAACTACTGTTTATCTAAGCTCCCATTTAAAAATCTTTGTTGAACTCAGCTGGTCAAAGGTCAAAGGTCAGTGGGACCACGAACCAACCATTTTCCTCTATGAGCAATTATAATAATCAACCTTAAATGATATGGAGCAAGAAGCAGGCAATAGACTAGTTGCTGTTTTGCAGCAGCTCCCTGCTGTTTATCTAGTTAGGTCTAACACCTTTATGTCTGAACTGCCCTCCTTAGAGCTGGCTCAAAATTAGAGAACAGAATACAATAATTTTGAGGTAGAACAGAGGTGGTTGAAGAAATTGCAAACATCCTAAAAGAAAAGCATACCAAGAAGGAGAAAATAGGCTATCATTGAGGATGTCTAGGTTTGTGAAGAAAAGCTCATTTCTCTACCTACTCTCAGCATAAACTTCTAATTAACTGCAGAGGAAACACTCTGTATAAAATACTCTATATTATTTTGTGAGTTTTACTCTCTATTACATTATCTTAATAATTTTTCATTTCCAGTAATAAGGCAGCTAGTACAGGGACTGACACCTAATAAACACATAATACTGTATATGATATCTATATCAGTGTAAATAATTGAAAGTACACTGAATTATTGGCTTAGGCAATTCACACACTTAAGTATAAAACTATTTAGCGGAGATAATCCAGCTCTTTAAAAGTTAATTCTGGACTGATAAGGAGTAAATGTATCATTAAACCATCTTAAAACAAAGTAGTCCAGTATAGTTTAGGCACTAATAGTTGATTTTGCCCCAAGGAGACATTTGGTAATATCTCAAATTATTTTGAGTTGCCACAACAAAGCAGAGGAGGGAAGTGTTACTGCCAACTGGGAAAAAGGCCAGGAATGTTGCTAGATATCCTACAATGCACACACAGTACAGTTCCTCACAACAAAGAATTATCCTTCCCAAAATGTCAATAGTACTGAAGTGAAAAACCCTGCTGAAGATTTTCACTATGCTAATTATTTAGCTGTGTGACTTAGGTGAGTCATCTATTTTCTATTAGCCTCACAGCCTCCTTATCTATAAAGAGAGATAAAAAGAGTACCTATTTTAATATGGTTGGTATGAGGACTGAATGAAATAATGCACTTAGTCTTATCCCAGTGGTTGATGTGTAGTAGGTACTCTATAAATATTCTGTATATAATTGTAGGACTAAAAGTAAGTCTAGGATTATTGTTTGTAGACATTAAAAATTTAGGAAAGACTATTATTCAAAATCAAAATTCCTAAAGGAAAATATGATGGATTTACAATAATAAAAACATTTTTTTGTGTAAAATTTCTTTGTCAATGAAACCAAGCACTTATTTTGGTAGATCTTCAACAAATTAAGGAACAATAACAAATCAGTAATTTTTCAGTAAATTATCAAGGTTGGAAGATAGAAGCCCACTAATGTTAAGTAGATTTTTGAATGTACTTTGTATTCTTTGCCACATTAGAATTCAATGCAAGTTGGAAAACTGATCAAATGATTAACCTCTTTACCTCACTATCACCCTTCATGGGTAAAATGTTTCTCATACTACTTGTCCTTTAAGGAAATTTGTTCACACTATCTCCCTTGTTTAAATTATGTTCTTGGGCTCATTTAAACAATTGCCTTCCTTCTAAGGAGGGGTCACAGAAAATTCTTAAATTGGAGAATAAAAATATTTCACAGTTGAAAATTAGTGTATTATATTTTTCACAATATATTTGAATGATTATAGACTTTGTTTTGTAGAATGAATAAAACATATTGACTTAGCATGACCTGCAAATTTACCATCTGCATCACTATTCTTCTAAAAGTGAAAGAAAGCATACTATTTACTTTCAAAACTAAAATGGCATTAAAACAAATAGGTGAACCTGTCAGTACTTGATCCTACTATCAGTTTGGATGTCATTTCTAGGAAAACTTTTCTGATCTCCAAAAGCAGCTTAGATATCTTTCCATGTTCAATCCTTGAACCCTCTTCCTCTTGCCTAACAATTCTATTAATGTTATCTGACTTTTCCAGTAAACTATAAGCTCCATGAAGGTAGGCCGTGTCGTCTAATTCCCTGCATTAACATGCCTGCATATGTGATGTACTCACATCTTCCCTTCTTTTCTTTTTGCATTAATAACATAAGTGAAAAGTCCAAGAAAAGAAACGCATAATTTCTTAATTAGACATATACCTTTTAAGGAACTGTTCTACTTAGGCTATATGAGAATGTGCTCTTTTTTGTAGATGGAGACTAACTGTGAGAAGAAATCTTTCCTGAAGGCTCAGGTAGATTTTTGTGTTATCTGTTTTCTTTAGAAAATGTTCTGGAGACAGGATGGGTTTGGCTAATCGCGATCGTCCAGACTTGACTTTTCGGGAACTTGCCCAAATTTCAGGACTTCTAATATTCTCCGGCTAATAAAGCTACTGAGGAGGTCACAAAGGGCTTCCTGCATTATAGGAAGGGATCCAGTGCTGACAGCACAGAGCTCCCGCAGGACTGGGGGCAACGGAGTAGCTTACCTGTTCGTCCTCCTGCATCGACGCGGCCAGCGGGAGCCCGTCTGCCACTCGGGCGATCATCGTTAGCAACACCATCTTCACTGGCTACAGGGACCCAAAACTGCCCTGCACTGCAGAAGGCCTCGTTCTCACTTCCCCTGGTGAGAGGACAGTAAAACCTCTACCTCAATTTCCCAAGACACAGGCGCTCGCGTCTCGGCTTCCCGCTGAGGTGGCCGGAAACAGCCCCAAAGCTTTCCACTACCGGTCCTCAGAACTGACTTCCCACGGAGAACCTCAACCACTGCAACATTAGTTCCGTGCTGACTCCTTCCTGTGCTCCCAAAGTCCCGCCCACCTTTCTGCATTTCAAGCTTCCAACAAGCCTTGCTACTTGACGGGTTGTGGCCCTCAAACTGAAACAATTTTCTAGTTCCTTGACACTTTTAAATATGGAGAGAAGTCTGGAAAGGAGGATGGGGGTCAGTGGGTTCTTAAAATCTATGTGAAGAACTGAAAATTAAGCTATTTTCATTTATTTTCTCTGTTTTATAGAAAATCTATGTTATATACACAGTATTTTCTATGTTTGTGTACCTTTAGGCACATTTTGAGATTTTTCTTGGTTGTTTGTGCTGTATCTGAGACTCTCAAACAATTTCTGGTAAGGGATCAGTAAATATTTATTGTATGTGTGAATAAATGAACAAGCACAGGACCTCAGAGATGACTCAGGTCAGTTATCCTACCAAAATCTGGATCCTAGCTACATGAATATGACGTACAGCCGGGCAGTCTTACTGGAACTTCCAGACTGGATGTCCATTCTCTATTGGAGTAACTTCTATACAATTACATGTAAGGAATTCTCTCCCTTCCTCCCACTCAGTGTTCTCATCTCTCTGTTCTTTGGTATCTGCATCTCTAATATAGGGATATTATTGGTCTCTCAGGGTTTTGCAAATATTAGATAAGAAAATGTTGGGTCAAGGGTTTCATAAACTAAAAAACTGAAGTCTTGTAAATGTATTTGTCATTACTTACATAAACAAAAACTATTCTTTATTAAAGTGCTTACAGTTAGTGCTTGATTTAATATGAGATGCTAAACACTTTCCACATAGGTTTTAATTTAAGCAAACAACCCAGTAAGATGAACGTAAGGTCCTCACATTGTAGTTGGGCAAAATATTTCTGAGAATAGTTTTTCCAAGGTCATGTAGCTAGGGGCCATGAAAGCAAGTTTTTAGTTCAAGTTCAACTCCAAATCCTGATGTAATTATAGGGGGCTGGGGGTATAGCTCAGTGGCATAAGCACTTGCCTGGCAAGCACAAGGTCCTGAGTTCGATCCCTGGTACCGGGAAAAAAAAAATACTGTAGACTGATGTAATTATAAACTTTTACCTATAGTTTAAAAGACTAATGCTTTTCTTATCAATATGACCTTGTGATTGACTCTACATGAAAGATGAAGAATTAAAATAGATAAGACAGAAAAACTAATGGTGCTCTTAACAAAGCCAGTGAGAAAGTGGAAAGCAATTTTTGTGCATAGAAGACTAAATTAGTAGAATCAGAATATATTTAAGTAGCCTATGGATACTACTTTTTCTCTCCCTTCCTCCCACTCCGAGATATGCCTTCCTTCTACCACAGCCTCAGTGATGGCCACCCAGCCGCTGCCAGGATGATTCCAAGGAGACCGCCATTTGAGTCAGAGACACGAAGAGAGAAGAATGTAATAGGTGTGTACGGAGAAGCAGATTTGGAGCAAGAGATTCAGCTTCTATTCAGTTTCTCACTTTAAGTTCAGGTTCTTCCTAAAGCCCATATGCATTTCTATTCTTGGGTTCTGATAAACATCATTCTCTGTAATATGGCTTCTTTTTTTCCTTAGGCTACTTTGAGTTAGTTTCTATAACTTAAAACCAAAATGTTTTTAACTAATACACGAATGCAGAGTTATTCTGCATCAACATTTCTTGTAACAAAAACATTCATACTTGTACTTTTTCTTTTTAAACATACTGGGTGATGGTACTCCTCAAACACACTGAAATTATTCCAGGAAAATGACTGTGGTCTTCTTAAGCTACTCAGTAGCCATGAAGAGAAAGCTAGAATGGTCTCTGTCTGGCCTAATACTTAGAAGTTAGGAACTCTGCAATATGAGTCAGTTGCTATGGACTTGATCAACATCATCTCATTTGCACCCAGGTTTTGCCTTTGAGTTCCTACCCTTTGATCCTTTGAGCAATACAGGAATGTGTAGAAATGATGAACACAGAGATTAGCACATGAGAGGTCCTCCGCTATTTTACACTGAATGACAAGGTATCAACAAACATTTGTTCAGAGTTATTACAATTAATAAACATGTATATACTGTTTTCTGCCTGACAAAAAACTTGTGAATGAGTAAAATTCAAGAAACTTGAGTTTGTACTTGTGGCAGCAGAGGTACAGAAAAGCAAATTGTTGTTGTAGTTATCAGCAAATTTTGAAACTTATCAAAGAACTGAGTAATGTACATTTCAAAATCAACTTACATGAAACTGCTAAAACAATATAAGACTATTGCAGCAGAGTCAGATGGTTGTGGAGATTTTCATAAGGAGCATCAAAGGAAGCAACAGATGCTTGTATCTGTTGATTCTTAAACAATTCTCACATGCCTAATTATATGTAAGGCACTGAACTATTAATAAATATGAATAAGTAACACTCCTGGCAACCTGTGTCCCATATCCACTCATAAACACTGCTACATGGAAGAGGTCTGAAGTACTGTATATGGTGACTCCTGTTTGAATTACAGATTATACAACTAGATTATGTAAACGGAAAAAATATTTCTCGGGAAATGGTGCTATTGTCTGACAAAATAGTTATTGTATCTAGACTGATACCATACCACATGCACAAGTATAGATCACTAAGTTGTTTTTAAGATGGAAAGACGTCCTTTGTTTCTAACTACACTAAACTGAGCTTTAAAGAGACCTGCACTTGTTAATTCATTTATCACCAAAGACCAAAAGAAAAGTGAAGAAATGCAATAGACCATTTCAGAAGATGAGGACAATTATTAGAGTCATACAAGAAAAGAATGAAGAATTGAAAACACTGGTACTTATTACTGAGAATGAATTTAAAAATGAAGAGGAGAAAAAATTTACATGAACAGATTGTTTGCAGCAGCACCTTTCTTTCTGAAAAAGAGTTTAAGTATAGTGGTCTAACAAATTCAGGCAAATTATTCTGAACTAACTGTGCAGAAAAATACTAATCAAGAACAGAAAGAAAAGATTATGAAATTGTCAGAGAAGACAGAAGTTGCTGCAAGGAACATCACAAGAAATGTTTGACAAATAAAATTAATGAAGACAAAAATAGACGAATTGCATTCATTTGATTCAGTTTCTCAGATTTCAAACATTGACTTACTCAAGCTCAGGACTCAGTCAAATGGTCTGAGAATTTGCCAGACTCACAATTATACCTCTCTCATTGATGAGACAAAATACCCAATGCCCAAAATGAAGGAAGGAAAGGTTTATTTAGCTTACACTTTTTGGAGGTTTCAGTCCATACTTGGCTGGCTAAGAGGCAGAGTGGCACATGGCAGAGGGCAAAGGTTCATGGCAGCAGAGCACAGCAAAAACAACCAGCAAAAGTGGGGGATGGCTGCAAGCAGCCTCTTTTCTTCCCTTACATTGTAAACAGGCTACTCCCACCCAGGGGGGCGTGTAACTCTCACACCATCTCACTGCCCTCCTCTTCCACAGGCTCAGGATGTATACAGAGTAAGCACCCTAGCTTCCTGCTGAGTCACTCAGTCAAACCTACAGACTCCCCAAATTGACACAATGTATCAACCATAACAACCTTGCAATTAATAATTTTTTGGAAAGTAAGCAGGTTAAAGAAGATCACATTCAAGAACTCAATAGGGAAAGTTCTTTACACTCTAGAATTGAAGCCATTTGGGAAGAATTTAAGGAAATTGTGAAGGCCTCCTCCAAAAAAAGTTAACAGATCTAGGAACTACAACAACAAATCGAAAAATTATAGAGCAAGACATTTTGGTTAAAAAAAAATGCCATCTTAAAGCTAGAAAATCTGAAAGAATTTTAAACAAATCTTAAAGATTCTAACAAAAAATACCAAACATTTGAGTGAAAAGGAGTTAAATTGAAAGAAGAAATCACATAGTAATTAAATAATTTCAAGATCTGAAGTATTCATTTCAATTAAAGGAAGAAGAAAAAGATGCCAATAGACAAGAAACTGAAAATTGAAAGGACTGTCGGCAAGTTCTGTTCTTTCCCAAAGTCTGATAGCAGATCTTTAGAGGAAGGAAAATTGCGATGAGCTGATGGAGAAACTGATGCCAAAAAGCAGATTGAGCAAGTACAGAAAAAGGTATCTGTAATGTGTGATGAGGAGAAATTACTGAGGACTAAAATGAGCTGGAGAAAAAGAAAAACCTGTGCTCTCAGGAAATAAATATACAACAGCAAACCATTCAGCAGCTCAAAGGGCTGTTAAGTAATCAGAAAGTGCAAAAAGCTATACAGCAATATGGGAGAATGTGCAAAGGTCTAAATGTTAAAGATAAAATCATTAAAGATGTGAACGACACTGGAGGAACAAGAATAAACTAAAATAGAACAAGATCAAGTGGTTAGGATAAATTGGAAGAAGAGTAGTTGACCACAGAATTGGAAAAATGGGAGGAAAATGCAAAGATCTGGAAGCCAAAAATAATTTGTAAGTTAAATAAAAATTTTGAGGATGACACAGACATACTTCATAAAAAGCTTAATAAGCTTCAAGACAAATTGCAGGAATGTGAACAGAAACAGAGTTGATAGAAATAGAAGAAAAAATGATAGTTATCACTCAAGCAAAAGAAGCTGAAAATCTTCAAAACAAAGAGATGAAAAAGTATGCTGATAATAGGGATTTTTGTTTCAAGCAACAAAAGAAAGCAGAAATACTGACAGCATAGCCGGCGGAGAAAAATAGTGACCTTCAGAAGTGAAGAAAAAGACCAGATGGTTGCTGCTATAAGTACTGATCTCCGGTATTATACAGAAAGATATCGAAGTCGGACAGTTTTTAAAAAAGAGCACATCAGAGGCTTCTGAAACTAAAAGCAAAGCATGGTCGTCAAGCCCAGACATAACAGTTCAACAGATCCTGCCAACATTGAAATGAACCTCAAGAGTTTTGAAATTTGTAGAAACGTAGTAGATTAGTGGTTCTTGATTCTTGTGAAGTGTTAACAGAAAATGAAGAAAGTACTCGATTTCCAAAACCTGAATTAGAGATTCAGTTTACACCTTTACAGCCAAAGTGGCAGCGAAACACCCTGGTTGTACTGCACCAGTGACAGTTAAGATTTCGAAGGTCCAGAAAATGAAGAATAGTGAAATCGAGGAAGACTTGGTAAATGTGAAAATAAGAATGCCACACCCAGAGAAAATTCTAAGTACTTTATTTCAGAGACTAGATATTCTTCGTCAAAAAGGAACAAAAGTTTTCTACGTGTTCATCATCTAAGAAAACATACTCTTTATGGAGTTAGGGATGCACAATTAGTGTAAACTTGACCACTAAGAAAAAAGAAGGGACGTTACAGAAATTTGGAGACTTTTTACAGCATGCTCTAGCAATTCTTCGATCAAAAGCATAGAAGATGATTGAAACAATGAGCTCTTTAAAGTATGCATATTTAGAATCAAGCAAGGAAACTATTTCAACCAAAAAGAGCAAAACGGAAATTATATACAAATGACATTTCATCTCCTATTACTATATCTGGTCCGGTAATTTTAGTGGACCAGAAAGTGAAGGAAAGTGATTACCAGACTCTTCAGCGACGACTTCGAAAGCAAATAGACAAATAAATCACCTTTGGAGAATGTCTTAACGTAAATTTTATATTCATAATCATTGACTTGCATCTTGACTTTTTAAAGATAGGTATATATATCATGAGGCATTACATCCTTCTGTATAAAGATTGCTGTTTTATACATAGATAGATTGCTGTTTTATACATACATAGATTCAATAAATAAATCAACAATTAAAAAACAAAAGAATGGAAACACTTCCTTTCACATTCGTTAATAGTCCCTAGCCAGAGCAACGCCTCCTTTAGCCTCCACCTCTTCCTAACAGCGGAGGTATGCTCAAGCCCCTGCCTACTCCGCCACAGCCACCGGAATGGCTATGTCCCATGTCATTTTCCAAAGTTCCGCCTTCGGGCTCAGCCATTGGTTACCAAGGAATCCAGAACAGTCCTGCCTTCCGCCCCCGGCGATCCACCGTTCGCCACGCCTCCAGAATGTGACCGGCAGTTTGAAAACAGTCCGCGCCTCAGCCGCTATCTGTACTACTAGTTAGGGTGTCGCGAATATAGCTCAGCGGCACAGCGCCTGCCTGGCAAGCGTGAGGTCGTGAGTTCCATTCTAGGCGGAAAAAAAAAATTGTATTAGTAGTTAAATACAGGGTATTTTAAATTGTCATCCCTGCCTAAACCTCCTTACTATGAGAGCTCGGAGAAGCAGGAGTATTCACGTCGTATTAATTCTTGATTGCGATCGCAGTTGTCATTCACACAGTCCCTCCAGTCTTTGAAGGAGAAGGCAGGAGTTGGAGGGGTGCATTCTAAGTCAGAGAACTAAACTCTGTAAGACATTAAATGGCAGAAAGGGGGACTTGACCTAACTCGCTGCTAGTGCTTTCTTGTGGTGAGTTCTTTAGCTTCTAGCTTCCAAAACACATCTTTCTAAATCGCTTTCTTGTGATCCTACCTTCTGCTCTCCATCTTTCAGACACTACCTGACAAGGGGCTTTGTTCTCTCCTGTTAGGGAGTATGATGCTGTCGTTCTACAAGTCTCACAGCCCCAAAGTTCTGTGTGCTATTTCTTTCAGGAGCCCTTAGGCAGATGATAACTAAAACCCAAAGTTCTAGAAGCAACTCCCTTTTCTTTTTTTACACAAATCTGCTATTTATGCAGCTTTTCGCTTCTTAAAAATATTAAAATGACATCCTCAGTTGGAGTTTTATAGGCTCAAGACGTAACAATCCTTCCTCTTTTAAATTGAGATCGAACTGGGAAATGCAACAGTCAGTGAAAGAATGATAGTTTTATTACTGATCAAACAAGGTGGAGAGCATGAATCGAGGGATGTGATGACCCAAAGATTTCAATTATCATTTTGATACAGGAAAATAAATATCCCAACCTGAATGATATCAGACGAGTTCGTGTTCTCTAAAACCGAAGAATGAATTTTAGGAACAACGGAGGTTAAGAGCAGAATATTTATTGAGAGAAAGAAAGCTTCTGTCCAAGAGAGGGACAGAAGGGGGGGCCCGAGTGGGTTACCCCTGACTCTGTCAGGGACTTTTATAGGGAAAAACCATGAGGTGAGGCAGGTCCAAGGTAGGGGAAACGGACAAAACTATGGTCCGCCAATAAGATTACAGGTATAATTGTCCAGGTAAGACTGAGTGGACTGGGATCAAATGGGAAAGCGAGTCACGTAACAAGCGGGCATGCAGAGCGGGGCTTTTCCCGTAAGGGTTAGGTCAGAGCCTTTTCCCGTAAGGGTCGGGTCAAAGACTCTTCAAGGTGGTCAGTCCCTGCTGTTCATCCCTGGGGAGGTATGTGGAGGCATTTGTTTAGTCTTACCGTCTTGAGGTCTGGCCCACAGGTATCTTATCTTCTATGTTGGCTTCTTCCAGGGCCCAGCCCTGTCTGACTGCCTATAGTATTTCTATCTATCTCAGCCGTCTATAACAATTTCACCCCATAATAAGACAGACTTAACTAAAACAAGCTAAAGGGCAACAGCTTTCTATACAAGGGAAGGCAATGTTCTTACTACATGGAGAAAGCAAACCAGAATATTCTCTCTCTGCAGCCTGCATGTCTTGAAAATACTCAGCTATCACTGGCAGACTACTCAAATGCTCAGTGGAAAAGGAACGGAGTACATGCTGACACAGGGAACGAAGTCCCAGGGGAGGCAGTCGTCTGTCTGCCAGCCTTTACCTGGGGGGGATCTTTTTGTTCTTAGGTTTTTGTTTATGACAATACGCTTTTTGAGAGAATTTGACTTTTGTATGAAGCCATGCCTATGTCATGAGTCTCCTCATTCTGTGTTGTTCTTCATTTTACAACAAAATTCCTACTCCCAAAGAAAAATTATGAAAAATATTTTGTGTTTCTTGAGGGGTGAAATGCATGTTTTTGTTAACATACATATTAATCAGCTTTTTGTCAGCAGTGCCAAATGACTGACACACACAGTTTAAACAGGGAAGGGTTTGGTTTTTCTCATGATTTCAGAGATTTCAGTTCATGATTGACTGGCTCCGCCTCAAGAGCACTGGGGCAGAAGGGACTGGTGGAGCCAAATTGCTCGATTCACGGTGGTAGGGATGCAGAAGAGAGGAGCAGTGACAGAGAGGAAGGGAACTTCCAAGTTCAGGGCCCAGGACCCACCCAGACACACTAACTACCTAGGTAGCTCACAAGCCGATGGAGTTGACAATCTATCTTATCTGTCACACATAAATCCTAAGGCCTTGTCTAAAAGTACTGAAACTGTGTCTTGAGTTCTTGGTAAATGTTCTATTGCCACTTGATTTTGTTCAATACGCTCTGTGAATCCCTGTCGAAAAAATACTGACAGGGATTCAATATTGAAAGTACGGTTAGACAGTTGCTCTCGCTGAACCTCTAAAATACTTCAAGACTCTGAAATAGATGGTGCTCAGGGGTATCAGTTCTTCTGAAAGTTGTATACATTTTAAAATATTTTTTGAAGAGTAAAGGGATATTACACCATGGGGTATTTTGATTTTTGTTTGTGTAACAGTTGAAGTTTTTCTCAACTGGAATTTTCTGAAGATTTTGGCTTGAGATGGCAGGATGTTGCTGGGAATTTTTTTCTTTAAAGCATATGCATTAAATCATGAGTAAAAGAGGAAACATTATTACCAGTACTGATCATAACATCCAAACACCACACCAAATATTTAACTTCTGAAAGGTCCAAAATTCATAGTTTAAAATTGTCATAATAAAATTCCTGAAGATTGAAATCCTAAATGTGGAAATCCTGTAAGCAAAAAATCTACAAAATAGCAAGCTTCATGGTGATAGTTTTATGAAAAAGCAGTATATGCTGAACTCTGAGGAAGGGACTTGCCATGCAATATTGTTGTAGGCAGCTGAGTTAGATAGAAATATTATAGGTAGTCAGACAGGGCCAGGCCCTCGAAGAAGCCAACATGAAAGATAAGATACCTGTGGGCCAGACCTTAAGACAAAAGGGGCTAAACAAATGCACTCACGTACCTCCCTAGGTGTAAATGTCAGGGATTGATATTCTGAATAAGTAACAACCACCTTCTAAAAGCCAGGAAGTCGATAGCCCGACCCCCCACAGGAAAAGCCCAGCTCTGCATTCATGCCCACTTGTTACGTGACTCGCTTCCCCATTTGATCCCAGTTCACTCAGTCTTACCTGAATAATTATACCTGTAGTCTTATTGGCTGACTATAGTTTTGTCCATTTCCCCTACCTTGGACCCGCCTCACCTCATGGTTTTTCTCTATAAAAGTCCCTAGAAAAGACAGTGTGGGGGGGTAACCCACTCGGGCCCCCCTTCTGTCCCTCTCTTGGACAGAAGCTTTCTTTCTCTCAATAAATATATTCTGCTCTTAACCTCTGTTGTTCCTAAAATTCATTCTTCGGTTTTAGAGAACACGAACTTGTCTCAGATATTGTTCAGGTTGGGAGTTTTATTTTCCTGTATCAATATGACAATGATGAAAACTTTAGTTTAAAAATGTTTTATTGTCTGCATTAGCATTATTTCCAGTCAGTGAATTTCCAGGAAGTTTTAGTGAAACCAAGCTACATTTGCCTGTTCTTCAGTGAACTCACTGACCAATGTGAAAATAATGATGCGCTTGGTGGGATAAGAGGACACTTACGCAATGATGTTGCTGTTTAATTTTTGCTAGGAAATTTGTGGTCTGTATATGGATACAATTGGAATGAATTGTCATGTACCCAAAATAACCAAGAAGCATGGTACAAAAGATAGGAAAATTTGATAGAGAACAGTCATTGATATATATCAAATCATAGAAGAATTTAAAAATGACCCATGCAATCTAAAAAATAAATGTGAATAGGAGACCTATACTCTAAAAGAAAAAAAAGCTGCAATTCATTCAGCTATATATGCAATGAAATGAAGGTCTTCCAGCTTTTATGGACTCTCTCCGCACAATTCTACCCCAATATTACACATTTCCATATGTTCAACTTTCTCTTTAGTTTTTTTTTTCCCTTTTTTTTAAAAAAAAGATTTCCCACTATTCTAAATTGTCAGTATTATTATCTTTTATAATTAACTTTCTATGTATTTCATTTTCATATCATTTCCAGTTCTGGGGTATGAATTATATAAAGATTTAGAAATTTCAAATTTTATTTTACAATTTTGAAAGTTTGACACTGGGAAAGTGCATTATCACAATGTTGACTTTGTGTAAAGCATTGTACACATATGAAAAATATTGACACTTCCTTGATAAGTGAAGAGGTATCCTTTTCGTACATCAGCAACTGTAAAAGATATAATTTATGGAGATCTTGGGGACTGAATATGCAGTAGTGACCCACCAAAGTGTGTGTTTTGTGTGCAGCACTGAGGCTTAAACCCAGGCCTCACACTGTGGTACCTCTGTAAACCTTGAAATTTTTTATTTTGAGACAAATTCCTGCTAAATAGCCCAGGCCAGTTTTGAACTTGTGATCCTCCTGCTTCAGGTTTCTGAGTAGCTGGGATTGTAGTTTTGTGTGACCATACTCATCCCATCAAGGTTTTTCAATTAATTCTCATTGAAAATTTAGCCAAGTGTGGTGGTACACACCTGTAACCCCAGAACTCTGGGCTGCTGTGGCAGAACAATCAAAAGTTTGAGCCTAGCCTGGGCAATATAGCAAGATCCTGGATATTTAAAAAAAGGTTTAGGGCATGATGGTACACACGGTAATCCTAGCTACCCAGGGAGCTAAGGAATTTGACAACTCAATGAGATCCTATCTCGAAATTTAAAAAATAATAATAATGAAAAGGCTTGAGGGTGTAACTCAGTGGTGGAGACCTGACGGATTTCATCCTTATGCCAAAAGAAAAAAGAAAGGGAGATTTAGGTGGCCCCTTACAGTAGTTCAGATGATTGCAGTAACAAATCAAGATTCACACCATTACCAACCATAGTGATATGCATTTATACCTTTCACTTTTTGATGTACTTATGAACATGATTCATCTGCTCATAACTGTGGTAAAAGTATGATGTCCTTAGAATATCTGGCTATTTATGTTGTTAATGCCTATTTTACTGAATAAAGTGACCTATGAAGTACTATGTTTTTATGTTTCTCAAATAAATTCCCCTTTAAAAATGTAAGTAAATGTGGGTTTAAAAAAATTTTTTTTGGTGTCTAGTATATGTTAAGCGTGTACTCTACTACTAAACTATAACCACATCCCATAAATACATGTCTTGTATCCCTCAGACAAAGGTCTTCTATCTAGAACATACAAAGAATTAAAAAACATGTACCTGTCCAAATTCAAAGACCCAATCCAGAAATGGGCATCTGAGATGAATACACAATTCTCAGACAAAGAAATACAAATGGCAAATAAATACATGAGAAAATGTTCCACATCCTTAGTCATTCGAGAAATGCAAATAAAAACAA